>JAHIAM010005951.1:0-29050 GCA_021605205.1 Aegilops longissima
CAACCGCTCCTCGGCGCCCGCCTCGCCAGCGCCACCGCCGTCCTCGACGGATCGGGCCGAGCCCCGATCCGGCCTCGGGAACCGTGCCTCGGTTGACCTTTTTTTTCCCTCAAAATTTCATCAGTCTTGAGATCTTTGATATTTTGTGCAAATTTCGAAGTGGTATATCTTTGCATCTGTTGATCCATTTTGCGCGTATAATATGTTAAAATGTTCGCCTCGAAGAGTAGATCATTTCATCTAATTGCATCATTTTCATTTGAGCTCATCTTGATGCCCGAAATGCTGTTGGAAGAGTGCTATGTGATGTTAGTTTCTGTTTCGTAACAGAACTTGCACTTTTGTTATTTTTGCCATGATTAATGTGTGCACCCTATGAATTTGATTCCTACATGTGTTTTGCAATATGCCATACCATCTTTCCAGGGGTGTATTCCATGTATTTTTGTGATCTATGTGGTGACTAGCACAAGCATGCAAAGTAGGTGTCCTGCTGTTGCTGATTTCAGCCCTGTTTTAGCTGATTTTGATGCCATGTTTACTTGATGATACCAAAAGATCTATGCATATTTTGAGATACTTAAGTAAGGGTGTTTTGTAAAGCATGTCTTGCTCTATCCATCCATGCCTTTGTTTGCAATTATGGAGCGCCATAGCTTGAGTCAATCGAGCTCTACTTTTGCTATCAAATGTTTCCTGGCAGATTGTATACATGTTATTCAAATTTGCCTAGCTTGTTGTGGTTGATCCATTTATGCTATGTTATTGTTATTGCCATGTATGTCTTCTATGTCATGTCTTCTTGATGTATGTATGCTTAGTTTTTCATATAAGGCTCTGTAGTGAGAGCATTGAGCTTGTAAACATGACCTCTCGTTATCAGTTTTTGACATGTCATGTTGCTGAATCTGTTAACGAGACTTTCAATTTTGACATGGGTGTTACTATATTTTCTAGTCCTTTTTGGCTTATGGTCAGTAAGGGACTTTTGTTCTATGCTTTGAGTAGATTCATGCCATGCCATGTTTTGCTATTAAGTTCCTGTAGGATGTAGTTTTGTTGCTCTGAACATTGCAACCTGATGCTGTTTTTGCCATGTCCAGCCTGGTATTTTGTACACTTTTGCCATGCTTGTTTGAACTTGTTATGATGTGAACTAGCCATAGCTCAGTGCTCATCTTTTGTCGAGCATCTTGTGTAGATCACTGCCATGTGCTTTGTTGTTACGTTTGGGTGCAGTAGCTTAATTAATTGTTGCTTGCTAAGTGGCATCATGCTGTTAATGGCAGATTTGTGCCATTCTTGTTTTGCTTGTCATTTCCAAACCGTGCATCCGATTCCGGTGATCTTTATATCGATTTCAACCGAAATCATCTCATCTTTCCAGTGGCATGCTTGGTTTGCCAAGTTGATGCCTGGTTCATCATTTACCTTCCGGAGCGCACATAAGCATTGCATATCGCATCTCGCATATCATGTCATGTTTTGCATCATGTTGATTGTGCATTGCACCGTGATTTATTGTGGTTCCTTTGTTTGTGTTGTTGCTTTGGGTAGAGCCGGAGACGAGTGCGTGAGCGAGGAACCTGTTGAGAACGCTTTCGAGGATCAAGCTTTCGACAACTCGAGAACATTGCGTGCAAGATGACCATACCCTCGAAATCACTTCTATCTTTGCTATGCTAGTTGCTCGCTCTTTTGCTATGCCTATGTTGCGATGCCTACCACTTGCTATATCATGCCACCCAAATTGCCATGTCAGCCCCTAACCATCCTTTTCCTAGCAAACCGTTGATTGGCTATGTTACCGCTTTGCTCAGCCCTCTTATAGCGTTGCTAGTTGCAGTGAAGTGAAGTTTGTTCCTTGTTGGAACATGGAGATGTTGTTCCTTATTGGAACATGTTTACTTGTTGGGGATATCACAATATATATCTGCTATAATTAATACATCTATATACTTGGTAAAGGGTGGAAGGCTCGGCCTTATGCCAGTGTTTTGTTCCTCTTGCCACCCTAGTTTCCGTCATACCGGTGTTATGTTCCTTGATTTCGCGTTCCTTACGGTTGGGTGATTTATGGGACCCCTTGACAGTTCGCTTTGAATAAGACTCGTCCAAGAAGGCCCAACTTTGGTTTTACCATTTGCCACCTAAGCCTTTTTCCCCGGTTTCGCGAGCCCGAGGGTCATCTTTATTTTAACCCCCGGACCAGTGCTCCTTCGAGTGCTGGCCCGAACCGGGCAGACTGCGGGGCCACCACGGGGCAACTCGAGGGCTGGTTTTACTCATAGGCTGACCTATCCGGTGTGCCCTGAGAACGAGATATGTGCAGCTCCTATCGGGATTTGTCGGCACAATCGGGCGGCTTTGCTGGTCTTGTTTTATTGCTGTCGAAATGTCTTGTAGTCCGGGATTCGAGATTGATCGGGCCTTCCGGTAGAAGGAATATCCTTCGTTGACCGTGAGAGCTTATAATGGGCTAAGTTGGGACACCCTGCAGGGTAATATCTTTCAAAGCCGTGCCCATGTTATGAGGCAGATGGGAATTTGTTAATGTCCGGTTGTAGAAAACCCAAAGTTGACCTCAAATAAAATACACTTCAACCGCGTGTGTAACCGTGATGGCCTCTTCTCGGCGGAGTCCGGGAAGTGAACACGGTGTTGGAGTTATGTCTGACGTAAGTAGTTCAGGATCACTTCTTGATCGCTACTAGCTTCACGACCGTGCTTTGCTTCTCTTCTCGCTCTCTTTTGCGATGTAGCCACCATAAATGCTAGTCGCTTGCTGCAGCTCCACTTTACTACTCTGTCCTTCCCATAAGCTTAAATAGTCTTGATCTCGCGGGTGTGAGATTGCTGAGTCCCCGTGACTCACAGATACTTCCAAAACAGTTGCAGGTTCCGACGATGCGGCAGGTGACTCAACCGAGCTCAAGTGGGAGTTCGACGAGGAAGGTGGTCGTTACTATGTGTCTTTTCCTGATGATCGAGTAGTGGTGCCCAGTTGGGACGATTCGGGATCCGTGTAGCATTTGGGGTATCTTCTTTTATTTTGGTTCCGTAGTCGGACCTTGAGTGTACTCTGAATGATGGATGTTTATTTATGTATTGTGTGAAGTGGCGATGTAAGCCAACTATGTATCTCTTTCCTTAATTATTACATGGGTTGTGTGAAGATTACCTCACTTGCGACATTGCTTTCAATGCGGTTATGCCTCTAAGTCGTGCCTCGACACGTGGGAGATATAGCCGCATCGGGGCATCCACGGCCACTGAGTTCTTCTCATTGGTAAGGCCGGCGGAACGGAGGGGAGGAAGGTAAAACTTCGCTGCTTAGCTGCCACTTGAGAGGACGAAGAGGACTGAACTGCACCCCTGATTCTCTTCTTAGAAGCCTCACATTTGAGCTGGGCAGCTTCTTGCTTCAGAGCCATGTTGTAGAAATCATCATACTTATCTGGCTCAAACAACACAAGAGCTAATTGCAGATCCTCTCTCAGACCACCTCTGAATTGATAGATCATACTCTTCTCATCAGGTACGTCTTTCTTAGCAAAACGAGCGAGCTTCTGGAACTGGATATTGTATTGATAGACAGACATGATGCCTTGCTTGAGATTGCGGAACTCCTCACGCTTGCTCTCAACAACACTTTTCGGAATGTGATGAGCTCTGAAATCACGGCGGAACTCATCCCAGGTAATGACACGACCTCCTCTGGAATCTTTGTATTGCTGGTACCACTCAGCAGCTTGATCCTTGAGTTGAAACGATGCAAACTTGACAAAGTCCTCAGGTCTTACATTGCTACAGTCAAAGTGCTTGCAGATGTCCACTAACCAATCGTCAGCGTCTGTGGCCTCGACACAGAAACTGAAAGACTTCGGCTGATTAGCGAGGAACTGACTGAGAGTAGCAAAGTGTGGCTGATTGTTGCCTTGACCTTGATTTCCTTGATTGCCTTGCCCCTGAGTACGTTCTTGCAAGAGCTGCAAAATCATCTGAGCATTGGCATTGGTGGCTGCCATGATAGCTTGCCAGGCCTCTGGAGGCGGAGGTGGAGGTGGAGGTGGAGGATTCGACTGATCCCCATCATTGCGATCCGGATTCAGACGCGTTGGCGGAGCCATCCTGAAGAGGGTGACATCCGTTAGTCCTTTGATAGACAAAATAGATAAGTAGAATCAACGGATAGAAATTGCAACATATAGTCTTCACAATAAACATTCGAACAAGAATGAACGAATGAATTCCAAAGTTAATCATCACACGTCCATTAAGGTGAGAAGCCACTTAGATAAAGATATGGAAACAACATCTGTCTTAGAAACAAATCGAATATCACAACTGAAAACAAAAGATTGGCTTCTAGAATGAGCCGGAACAAACACATGATAGAGATTTCGCCCAAAGTGTTCGTGGTGGGGCCCACACGGACACGACGTATAGCGGACGTCACGAATGACAAACAAGACGTCCCCGAATCAGCATATCCAAGGATTCTTTAAGACGTCTCGCGACCACTGTAAATCGACCATGAATGGGCGGACCACTAAACTTTGAACCCCAATCTCAAATCATACATCTGTCGGAAAGAATATCCCGTAAGCTACTAGAATTCCCACCTATAAACTCCCGAAACTTTCGGTTATGCAATCTGGTGTTGGGGATACAGGGACACAAAATATATCACCCAAACTAACAATACCTAGATCCATTGTATCCATCCGTCAACACATAACCAAGAAATCCTCGGAAATCGTGTACCTCGACCTTCGAAAAACATCCGTTATACAAGTCATGGCAATACTCCCGCACTCGCCACAGTACTGGGCTATCAGGGTTATCTCACCAACAACTGCACAAAAGAGATTTCGATGTCGGCAAAACTCAGGTATTCCAGAACTGCAACGATAAAATTGTGACGACAACACCTCGGAGCTCAACTCCCCGGGACACTGCCACAACCCCTAAATGTCAGGAGGCACCAAGAACAATGTTCTCGTCACAAAACCATCGGAACGATTCCAAGATACCCACGTGATCCTAAAAAAAAATTTAGTGAAATTTGAGAAGAGGAGAGTCAAAACTCTACGTCAGGAGACCTCACAGAGCGATGAAGGGACTGGGAAGTAAAAAGAATCCTACTCTCCGATATATATAATCCTAAGACTCAAAACATTTTCCATTCTAGACTCAACAACGCATGACAAACAATCAAGTAGGGGCTCCTAAGTCGGGAAGGCTCGATACCAACTTGCGCCCGATGCGGCTATATCTCCCACGTGTCGAGGCACGACTTAGAGGCATAACCGCATTGAAAGCAATGTCGCCAGTGAGGTAATCTTCACACAACCCATGTAATAATTAAGGAAAAAGGTACATAGTTGGCTTACAATGCCACTTCACACAAATACATAATTAAACATCCATCATTGAGTACACTCAAGGTCCGACTACGGAACCAAAATAAAAGAAGATACCCCAAATGCTACACAGATCCCCGAATCTACCCAACTGGGCACCACTACTGATCATCAGGAAAAGACACATAGTAACGACCACGTTCCTCGTCGAACTCCCACGTGAGCTTGGTTGAGTCACCTGCACTGGCATCATCGGAACCTGCAACTGTGTTTGGAAGTATCTGTGAGTCACGGGGACTCAGCAATCTCACACCCGCGAGATCAAGACTATTTAAGCTTATAGGAAGGACAGAGTAGTAAAGTGGAGCTGCAGCAAGCGACTAGCATATATGGTGGCTACATCGCAAAAGAGAGCGAGAAGAGAAGCAAAGCACGGTCGTGAAACTAATAGCGACCAAGAAGTGATCCTGAACTACTTACGCCGACATAACTCCAACATCGTGTTCACTTCCCGGACTCCACCGAGAAGAGACCATCACGGTTACACACGCTTGTTGATGTGTATTTTATTTGGGGTCAACTTTGGGTTTTCTACAACGGACATTAACAAATTCCCATCGCCTCATAACCGCGGGCACGGCTTTGAAAGATATTACCCGCAGGGTGTCCCAACTTAGCCCATTATAAGCTCTCACGGTCAACGAAGGATATTCCTTCTACCGGAAGACCCGATCAATCTCGAGTCCCGGACTACAAGACATTTCGACAACAATAAAACAAGACCAGCAAAGCCGCCTGACGATTGTGCCGACAAATCCCGATAGGAGCTGCACATATCTCGTTCTCGTGGCACATCCGGATAAGTCAAGCTACGAGTAAAACCAAGCCTCGAGTTTCCCGTGGTGGCCCCAAGAGGTCTGCTCGGTTCGGGCCAGCACTCGAAGGAGCACTGGTCCGGGGGTTAACTAAAGATGACCTCGGGCTCGCGAAAACCGGGGAAAAGGCTTAGGTGGCGAATGGTAAAACCAATGTTGGGCCTTGCTGGACGAGTCTTATTCAAAGCGAACTGTCAAGGGGTCCCATAAATCACCCAACCGTAAGGAACGCGAAATCAAGGAACATAACACCGGTATGACGGAAACTAGGTGGCAAGTGGAACAAAACACTGCATAAGGCCGAGCCTTCCACCCTTTACCAGATATATAGATGTATTAATTATAGCAGATATATATTGTGATATCCCCAACAAGTAAACATGTTCCAATAAGGAACAACATCTCCATGTTCCAACAAGGAACAAACTTCAGCTTCACCTGCAACTAGCAACGCTATAAGAGGGCTGAGCAAAGCGGTAACATAGCCAATCAACGGTTTGCTAGGAAAAGGATGGTTAGGGACTGACATGGAAATATGGGTGGCATGATATAGCAAGTGGTAGGCATCGCAGCATAGGCATAGCAAAAGAGCGAGCAACTAGCATAGCAAAGATAGAAGTGATTTCGAGGGTATGGTCATCTTGCCTGCAATGTTCTCAGAGTTGTCGAAAGCTTGATCCTCGAAAGCGTTCTCAACAGGTTCCTCGTTCACGTACTCGTCTCCCGACTCTACCCAAAGCAACAACACAAACAAAGGAACCACAATAAATCACGGTGCAATGCACAATCAACATGATGCAAAACATGACATGATATGCGGATGTGATATGCAATGCGTAAAAGCGCCCGGAAGGTAATGATGAACCAGGCATCAACTTGGCAAACCAAGCATGCCACTGAAAGATGAGATGATTTCGTTGAAATCGATATAAAGATCACCGAATCGGATGCACGGTTTGGAAATGGCAAGCAAAACAAGAATGGCGCAAATCTGCCATTAACAGCATGATGCCACTTAGCAAGCAACAATTAATTAAGCTACTGCACCCAAACGTATCAACAAAGCACATGGCAGTGATCTACACAAGATGCTCGACAAAAGATGAGCACTGAGCTACGGCTAGTTCACATCATAACAGGTTCAAACAAGCATGGCAAAAGTGCACAAAATATCAGGCTGGACATGGCAAAAACAGCATCAGGTTGCAATGTTTAGAGCAACAAAACTACATGCTACAGGACCTTAAAATAGCAAAACATGGCATGGAATGAATCTACTCAAAGACTAGAACAAAAGTCCCTTACTGACCATAATCCAAAAAGGACTAGAAAATATATTAACACCCATGTCAATATTGAAAGTTTCGTTAACAGATTCAACAACATGACATGTCAAAAACTGATAACGAGTAGGCATGTTTACAAGCTCGATGCACTCACTACAGAGCCTTATATGAAAAACTAAGCATACATACATCAAGAAGACATGGCATAGAATACATACATGGCAAGAACAATAACATAGCATACATGGATCAACCACAACAAGCTTGGCAAAATTGAATAACATGTAAACAATCTGCCAGGAAACATTTGATAGCAAAAGTAGAGCTCGATTGACTCAAGCTATGGCACTCCATAATTGCAAACAAAGGCATGAATGGATAGAGCAAGACATGCTTTACAAAACACCCTTACTGAAGTATCTCAAAATATGCATTGATCTCTTGGTATCATCAAGTTAACATGGCATCAAAATCAGCTAAAACAGGGCTGAAATCAGCAACAACAGGACACCTACTTTGCATGCTTGTGCTAGTCACCACATAGATCACAAAAATACATGGCATATACCCCTGGAAAGATGGCATGACATATTACAAAACACATGTAGGACTCAAATTCATAGGGTGCACACAATAATCATGGCAAAAATAACAAAAGTGCAAGTTCTGTTAAGAAACAGAAACTATCATCACATAGCACTCTTCCAACAGCATTTAGGGCATCAAGATGAGCTCAAATGAAAATGATGCAATGGAATGAAATGATCTACTCTTCGAGGCGAACATTTTGACATATTATACGTGCAAAATGGACCTACAGATGCAAAGATACACCATGTTGAAAATTGCACAAAATATCAAAGATCTCAAGACTTAGGAAAAAAAAGGGGAGGGGAGAGAGAGGTCAACGGGCTCTCGAGCCTTATCAGCAGAAGAACTCAGGTGGCCGTGGATCTTCCCACCCACCCAACCCAAGCGATCAGAACAAGTCTAATTCTCAAGCTCCAAGGTCAAGTGCTCCTTACCACCGTCCGCTCTCTGAGGTCACTTGCAACAAGTGTCAGCAGAAGGGTCACTACGCGAACAAGTGCTTCAACCAGAGGCGCCTTCCGCCTCCTCCTCCTGTGAAATCTTCCAGCAATGCAGTGGTCAAGCATAATCCAAAGCATGCCAAGGTCAATATGATGAATGCAGCTCAAGCAGAGGAATCTTCTGATGTGATCATGGGTAATCTTCCAGTTAATGATATTCCTGCCAAAGTCTTATTTGATACTGGTGCATCACATTGTTTCATGTCAAGACCGTTTTTTGCCAAGCATGAATTCACTTCTTCTCATTTGGGTAAACCCATGGATGTCATTTCTCCGGGTAAACGGTTGAGCTCCAGTTTGGTGGTTCCGGATGTCTCTATCAAGATGGGCGATTATATATTTCTTTCTAACCAGTTGTTCTTGGTGACTCGGATATTGATCTTATTCTCGGAATGGACTGGCTTTATCAGCACAAAGCTCAGCTTGATTGTGCTGCCAGGGAAATTCAATTGACTCACTCTTCTAATGATGTGATCATCTATGCCGCTCGTGATGAAACCATTCGGTTGTTTTCTCTCAATGAGAAGGGCGAACTGAATGCCATCTCTCAGATTCCAGTCGTTTGTGAGTACCAAGATGTCTTTCCAGAAGAGCTTCCGGGTATGCCTCCTCATCGCCAGCTTGAGTTCGTTATCGATCTTGAGCCCGCATCGAACCCGCTTGCAAGCGCCCATACAAGCTTGGACCGGAAGAGCTGAAGGAATTGAAGAAGCAGCTCGATGAACAAGAGCGTCTGGTTTAATCGACCGAGTTCATCTCCTTGGGGTTGTGGTGTTCTTTTTGTCCAGAAGAACGATGGCACGGACCGACTTTGCGTCGATTACCGTCCATTGAATAAGAAGACAATCAAGAACAAGTATCCACTTCCCAACATCAATGAGCTTTTCGAGCAACTCAAAGGTGCTACAGTGTTCTCCAAGCTTGACCTTCGTATGGGTTATCATCAGATTCGCATTCGTGAACAAGATATTCCCAAGACAACATTCAGAACAAGCTTTGGTTCTTATGAATATACTGTCATGTCTTTCAGCCTTGTCAATGCTCCTCCAACATTCTCTCGGATGATGAACTTCATATTCAACCCTACACCAATGAATTCTGCCTTGGTCTATCTTGATGATATTTTGGTCTTTCCAAGAATAAGAAGGATCATGCCAAACATTTGCGATTGGTGCTAGACAAGCTCAGAGAGTATCAATTCTATGCTAAGTTCTCCAAATGTGAATTTTGGCTTGATGAAGTGCTTTATCTTGGTCATATCATCTCCGCCAAGGGCATCGCTGTTAATCCCGAGAAGGTGTCCGCAATTGTGAATTGGGAACCTCCTCGAATGTCAAGCAGCTCCGAGCTTTCTTGGTCTTGCAAGCTATTGTCAAGATTCGTTGAGAACTTCTCCAAGATTGCAAAGCCTCTTTCCAACCTCCTCCAGAAGCATGTGAAGTATGTCTGGTCTCCTGAGTGTGACGTTGCTTTCAATACCCTCAAAGAGAAACTCGTCACAGCTCCTGTTTTGACTCCTCCTGATGAATCCAAGTCATTTGAAGTTTTCTGTGATGCTTCTCTTCAAGGTCTCGGTGCCGTGTTAATGCAAGAGAAGAGAGTTGTGGCTTATACCTCTCGCCAGTTGAAGCCCAACGAAAAGAACTACCCCACTCACGATCTTGAGTTGGCGGCAATTGTCCATGCATTCATAACGTGGAGACATCTCTTGTTGGGAAGGAAAGTGGACATTTTCACCGATCACAAGAGTCTCAAGTACATCTTCACTCAGCCCAACCTCAACCTCAGGTAGACTCGATGGGTCGAAATGATTCAAGAGTACAACCCAAGCATTGAATATACTCCGGGCAAGGCCAATGTCATTGTAGATGCTTTGAGCAGGAAAGCTTACTGCAACAGTCTAATCCTCAAGCCCTTTCAGCCGGATCTCTGTGAATCTTTCCGCAAGCTGAATCTTCAAGTTGTTCCTCAAGGCTTTCTTGCCAACCTCATAGTCTCTCCTACTTTGGAAGATCAGATTCGTGAGGCTCAACTTCTGGATGCCATGGTGAAAAAGGTGAAACGTGGTATCGACAAGGGCATTTCCAAGTACAAGTGCTTCCACGTTGATGACAAAGACACTCTGTTCTTTGAGGACCGGATTGTGGTTCCTAAGGGTGATCTGAGAAAAGTCTTTATGAACGAGGCTCACAATTCGCTTCTATCCATTCATCCCGGAAGTGCGAAGATGTACCATGACCTCAAGCAGTCATATTGGTGGACTCGAATGAAGCGAGAAATTGCTCAATTCGTGAATGAATGTGATGTCTGCAGAAGAGTGAAAGCAGAACACCAAAGACCAGCTGGTCTCCTTCAACCTCTTGCTATTCCTGAATGGAAGTTTGATCATATTGAAATGGACTTCGTGACTGGCTTTCCAAAGTCCAAGCATGGAAATGATGCTATCTTCGTTGTCATTGACAAGCTTACTAAAGTGGCTCATTTTCTTCCTATCAAAGAATCCATCACAGCAGCTCGGTTGGCGAGCTATACACCTCCAGATTGTCTCCTTGCACGGCATTCCACAAGTGATCTCTTGGACCGTGGCAGCATCTTTACCTCCAAGTTTTGGGATTCTTTTCGAAGGCCATGGGCACCAACATTCGTTTTAGCACAGCTTTCCATCCTCAAACAAGTGGCCAAGTTGAGCGAGTAAATCAAATTCTTGAAGATATGCTCGGGGCTTGTGTCATTTCCTTCGTATGAAGTGGGAAGATTGTCTTCCATATGCCGAAGTTCTCCTACAACAACAGCTTCCAAGTGAGTTCGGGCAAGGCCCCATTCGAAATTCTCTATGGCGAAAGTGCGTACTCCTCTCAATTGGTGCGAGACAGTGAACGCCAACTTCTTGGCAATGACTTGATCACGAAGCGTAAGAAATGTGCCAAGTCATTCGTGAGAATCTCAAAGCCGCATAATCGCGCGGAAGAGCTATTATGATGATAAGCATCGTGATGTGGCTTTTGAAATTGGAGACCATGTCTACCTCGCGTCTCTCCAATGAAAGGCACTCGCCGCGGTATCAAAGGAAGCTTGCACCTAGATACGTGGGTCCTTTCAAGATCATTGGGAAAAGAGGCGATCTCGCCTATCAACTTGAGCTTCCATCCAACTTTGCAAACGCGCACGATGTGTTTCACGTGTCACAGCTTCGCAAGTGCTTCAAGACTCTGAACGCACTATCAACTTCAAGAGATTGACCTTCAAGAAGATCTCTCTTATCATGAGCACCCGCTGCTATTCTTGAAGAAACCGAGCGCAAGACTCGCAACAAGTCAATCAAATTCCTGAAAGTGAAGTGGTCACACCATTCCAACCGAGAAGCTACCGGGAGCGCGAGGATCACCTCCGTTCGAGTATCCGGAGTTCTTTCAGTCCTAGATCTGGGGACGAGATCCTCTTGTAGTGGTGGAGTGTTGTAACACCGGAAGTAACTTTCCATATTTGTAACTCCAACTCTTGCCATTTCGGCATTGATATATGATATTCCTCCGTGGTTGGGTTTTTTCCTTTTGCATTTTGTCCATGTCATGCATTTTTATTATGTCATCATGTGCATCGCATTTGCATACGTGTTCGCCTCATGATTCCGAGCATTTTCCCGTTGTCCGTTTTGCAATCCGCACTCCTATCTCCCGGCGGTCCCTTTTACGTTTTTCCGCAAAGGGCACTAAACCTTCTCGAAATGGACCGAGGTTTGTCTAGTGGCCTTGGTATACC
This sequence comes from Aegilops longissima, assembly GCA_021605205.1. Lineage (NCBI taxonomy): Eukaryota > Viridiplantae > Streptophyta > Magnoliopsida > Poales > Poaceae > Aegilops > Aegilops longissima. The sequence goes on from JAHIAM010005951.1 coordinate 12,378, forward strand.
ACCCGTAGGCCACCGGTCAAGTTTCGGTCATTTGGAGCTCGTTTGGTACTCCAACGGTTAACCGCACTCTCGCAAAGGCCTCTTTTAAGTTGCAGCCCAACACCCTTCAAAACAGCCCAATAACACATCTAAGTCACTCCCATGCTCTCCGTCGCTCGATCACGATCGTGTGGGTAAAACTACACCTCATTTGGACTCTCCTAGCTCCCTCTATGCCTATTTAAGCACCTCCGAAAATCCGGATCAATTCCACCCTCAAACCCTAGCCCTTCTTCCTCCGGCGGACACGTCCGCCCGGCGCGGGACGCGCCCAGCCGCCACCTCGCCTGCCAATCCCGTTGTGCCACGTCGCCCGCCGCCTCTCTCCTCCAACCGGTCGCGCCACGTCGCCGCAGGCTGTCTCCCCACGCCGCTGCCCGCCCGCCGCCGAGCAGCCCTCGAAGGCCAGATCAGCCTCGCTGGCCTGCCCGGCCGGCCAGCGCCGCCGCGCCCGCCGCTGCCTGCCGCCCGCCCTCCGCCGCCTCGCCGCCCTCGCCCGCCGCCCTCGCCGGCGCCGCCGCGCCTCGCCCTCGCCGCCTCCCCTCGGCGCGCGCCGCCGCCGCCTCGCCCGGCCAGCGCCGCCCGGCCGAGCCGCCTCCGCCGCCTCACCTCCGGCCGACGTCCGCCCGGCTCCGCCGCCAAGGGCTCAGCCCCCTCACTGCCGGCCGGCTCCTCACCGGCCGGCCCCATCTCGCCGGCGCCCAACCTGGGCCGACCGCCTCCCTCCTCGCTGGCTCCGGGAGCGCCGCGCCGAGATCCCGCGCCCGATCCGGCCTCGGGAGGCGTGCCTCGGTTGACTTTTTTTTCCTCTCCAAATTTCATCTAAGTCTTGAGATCTTTGATATTTTGTGCAATTTTCAAGTGGTATATCTTTGCATCTGTTGATCCATTTTATGCAGATAATATGTTAAAATGTTCGCTCGAAGAGTAGATCATTTCATCTAATTGAATCATTTTCATTTGAGCTCATCTTGATGCCCGAAATGCTGTTGGAAGAGTGCTATGTGATGTAAGTTTCTGTTTCGTAACAGAACTTGCACTTTTGTTATTTTTGCCATGATTAATGTGTGCACCCTATGAATTTGATTCCTACATGTGTTTTGCAATATGTCATGCCATCTTTCCAGGGGTGTATGCCATGCATTTTTGTGATCTATGTGGTGACTAGCACAAGCATGCAAAGTAGGTGTCCTGCTGTTGCTGATTTCAGCCCTGTTTTAGCTGATTTTGATGCCATGTTTACTTGATGATACCAAGAGATCTATGCATATTTTGAGATACTTCAGTAAGGGTGTTTTGTAAAGCATGTCTTGCTCTATCCATCCATTCCTTTGTTTGCAATTATGGAGTGCCATAGCTTGAGTCAATCGAGCTCTACTTTTGCTATCAAATGTTTCCTGGCAGATTGTATACATGTTATTCAATTTTGCCTAGCTTGTTGTGGTTGATCCATTTATGCTATGTTATTGTTCTTGCCATGTATGTCTTCTATGTCATGTATTCTTGATGTATGTATGCTTAGTTTTTCATATAAGGCTCTGTAGTGAGTGCATTGAGCTTGTAAACATGCCCTCTCGTTATCAGTTTTTGACATGTCATGTTGCTGAATCTGTTAACGAGACTTTCAATTTTGACATGGGTGTTACTATATTTTCTAGTCCTTTTTGGCTTATGGTCAGTAAGGGACTTTTGTTCTATGCTTTGAGTAGATTCATGCCATGCCATGTTTTGCTATTTTAAGTTCCTGTAGCATGTAGTTTTCTTGCTCTGAACATTGCAACCTGATGCTGTTTTGCCATGTCCAGCCTGGTATTTTGTGCACTTTTGCCATGCTTGTTTGAACCTGTTATGATGTGAACTAGCCGTAGCTCAGTGCTCATCTTTTGTCGAACATCTTGTGTAGATCACTGCCATGTGCTTTGTTGTTACGTTTGGGTGCAGTAGCTTAATTAATTGTTGCTTGCTAAGTGGCATCATGCTGTTAATGGCAGATTTGTGCCATTCTTGTTTTGCTTGTCATTTCCAAACCGTGCATCCGATTCCGGTGATCTTTATATCGATTTCAACCGAAATCATCTCATCTTTCCAGTGGCATGCTTGGTTTGCCAAGTTGATGCCTGGTTCATCATTTACCTTCCGGAGCGCACATAAGCATTGCATATCGCATCTCGCATATCATGTCATGTTTTGCATCATGTTGATTGTGCATTGCACCGTGATTTATTGTGGTTCCTTTGTTTGTGTTGTTGCTTTGGGTAGAGCCGGGAGACGAGTACGTGAACGAGGAACCTGTTGAGAACGCTTTCGAGGATCAAGCTTTCGACAACTCTGAGAACATTGCAGGCAAGATGACCATACCCTCGAAATCACTTCTATCTTTGTTATGCTAGTTGCTCGCTCTTTTGCTATGCCTATGCTGCGATGCCTACCACTTGATATATCATGCCACCCATATTGCCATGTCAGCCCCTAACCATCCTTTCCTAGCAAACCGTTGATTGGCTATGTTACCGCTTTGCTCAGCCCTCTTATAGCGCTGCTAGTTGCAGGTGAAGCTGAAGTTTGTTCCTTGTTGGAACATGGAGATGTTGTTCCTCTTTGGAACATGTTTACTTGTTGGGGATATCACAATATATATATCTGCTATAATTAATACATCTATATATCTGGTAAAGGGTGGAAGGCTCGGCCTTATGCCAGTGTTTTGTTCCACTCTTGCCACCCTAGTTTCCGTCATACCGTGTTATGTTCCTTGATTTCGCGTTGCTTACGGTTGGGTGATTTATGGGACCCCTTGACAGTTCGCTTTGAATAAGACTCGCCCAGAAGGCCCAACTTTGGTTTTACCATTTGCCACCTAAGCCTTTTCCCCGGTTTTCGCGAGCCCGAGGGTCATCTTTATTTTAACCCCGGACCAGTGCTCCTTCTAGTGCTGGCCCAACTAGAGCCTGTGCGCCCCTCAAGGCAACTTCAGGTCTGGTTTTAGTTGTATGGACTGCTCATCCGGATGTGCCTCGAGAACGAGATATGTGCAGCTCCTATCGGGATTTGTCGGCACAATCGGGCGGCTTTGCTGGTCTTGTTTTATTGCTGTCGAAATGTCTTGTAGTCCGGGATTCCGAGATTGATCGGGTCTTCCGGTAGAAGGAATATCCTTCGCTGACCGTGAGAGCTTATAATGGGCTAAGTTGGGACACCCTGCAGGTAATATCTTTCAAAGCCGTGCCCATGTTATGAGGCAGATGGGAATTTGTTAATGTCGGTTGTAGAAAACCCAAAGTTGACCTCAATTAAAATACACATCAACCGCGTGTGTAACCGTGATGGTCTCTTCTCGGCGGAGTCGGGGAAGTGAACACGGTGTTGGAGTTATGTCTGACGTAAGTAGTTCAGGATCACTTCTTGATCTCTACTAGCTTCACGACCGTGCTTTGCTTCTCTTCTCGCTCTCTTTTGCGATGTAGCCACCATATATGCTAGTCGCTTGCTGCAGCTCCACTTTACTACCCTGTCCTTCCTATTAGCTTAAATAGTCTTGATCTCGCGGGTGTGAGATTGCTGAGTCCCCGTGACTCACAGATACTTCCAAACCCAGTTGCAGGTGCCGACGATGCCAGTGCAGGTGATTCAACCGAGCTCAAGTGGGAGTTCGACGAGGAACGTGGTCGTTACTATGTGTCTTTTCCTGATGATCAGTAGTGGTGCCCAGTTGGGTAGATTCGGGGATCTGTGTAGCATTTGGGGTATCTTCTTTTATTTTGGTTCCGTAGTCGGACCTTGAGTGTACTCTGAATGATGGATGTTTAATTATGTACTGTGTGAAGTGGCGACTGTAAGCCAACTATGTACCTTTTTCCTTAATTATTACATGGGTTGTGTGAAGATTACCTCACTTGCGACATTGCTTTCAATGCGGTTATGCCTCTAAGTCGTGCCTCGACACGTGGGAGATATAGCCGCATCGGGGGCGTTACAAGTTGGTATCAGAGCCGACCCTCGCGGTTACACGGATGGTTGCGGACAGGTGCGTGGTCATGTTGTTCATGACGTTTGTGACCCGTCGTGGCACCCGACATGGCACATGTACCGGACTGGAAGCACAGACGTTTGTGCCAAGAGGGAACGTTCCTGTGGCCCGACGAGGACGTCGGTTCCTCTGAGTGGGGGTGTATGTGATAGCCTGGCTTATTAGGGATGATAGACTACTCATATCAATAAGGAATTCCTTCTTTTCCGGGAGCCCATTCGACAGTAACTCCAAAGTTAAGTGTGCTCAGCTTGGAGTAGTGTCGATGGGTGACGGCCGAAGTTGCTCCTGGCGCACGAGTGAGGACAAAGTGCGCAGAAAAGACTAGTATTGATCTGTGGGGCCAGTCTAGATCCCGCCAGGAGTAACGACCACCGGCGGGTGTGTCCGGGGCGTTACAAGTAAAACCCGGGGGAAAAAATGCTAGGGTTTCGGGGAGATGATCCGGATTTCGGGGGAGGTTTGCTTAAATAGGCATAGAGGGAGCTAGGAGAGTCCAAATGAGGTGTAGTTTTCGCCCACACGATCGTGATCGAACGACGGAGAGCATGGAAGTGACTTAGGTGGGTTATTGGGCTGTTTTGGAGGGTGTTGGGCTGCAACTTAAAAGAGGCCTTTGCGAGAGTGCGGTTAACCGTTGGAGTACCAAACGAGCTCCAAATGACCGAAACTTGACCGGTGGTCTACGGCGGTATACCAAGGCCACTAGACAAACCTCGTCCATTTCGAGAAGGTTTAATACCCGCACACGGAAAACGTAGAAGGACCGCCGGGGAGATAGGAGTGCCGGATTGCAAAACGGACAACGGAAAAATGCTCGAATCATGAGATTAACACGTATGCAAATGCGATGCACATGATGACATGATAAAATGCATGACATGGACAAAATGCAAAAGAAGAAAACCCAACCACGGAGGGAATATCATATATCAATGCCGAAAATGGCAAGAGTTGAGTTACAAATATGGAAAGTTACTTCCGGGTGTTACAGAGAGGAAGTAGTGGTACACGCCTCAAGAGGGACTTGACGATCCGATGTCTCCGGGTTGTCGTGGTACTTGCGGTCTCGGCGACGGTAGTTTTTCACGGGTCGAGACGCTCCCGGTCATGGGTAGAGGTACTCGACGATCATCGTGGGACTTGGCAAAATTCTCGGAGAACATTGACGGTCCGGGTACGGGTCTTGCAGTGTAGTCAAACTTGGTGTATCCGAAGAAGTACTTGTGAACTTGAGGGTCGACGGTAGTCGCTCACGTTGTAATCGACTTGGCAAATGCACCACGACGGTAGTTGTACACGGTTCGTAGATGTTCATGTCGCCGTAGTCGCTTGGGTCTTGGAGTGATGGTAGTCGCTCACTTGACGGCGGTAGACGAACTTGGCGGTCCTCGTCGTCATGGTACTTGGTCTCCTCTCGCCTTGACAGGAAGAAACGGAACGCTATGGTCGTGGTACTTGGCGTCAAAGCAGCAACCTCGCGATGCACAGATTGCAGCAGTTGGAGGAGCTCCCGCGCGATGCAGGGAGCAGTTGGGACTTGACGACGCAGGGAGCATCTGCAGCAAGGCGGACATGGTGGAGCAACAGCGAGGCGGCCATGGCTGGCGCCGGGCACGAGGTGAGGAGGAGGACCAGAGAAAGGGAGGTCGTCGTCTGGAACGCCAGGCGTCGCGGAGGAGCAAGGCGACGAGGACGGCCCGGGCTCGGCTGCGCGCGGCGCGGAGGCGACGAGGAGGGGCTGCGGGACGGGACGAGGCGGTTGGGCGCAGCGGTGCTCATGCAGCAGAGGCGACGGAGCCGCTGGATTTGGCCGAGCTCGGGACGAGCTCCTGGCTAGCAAGGGAGCGAGGAGCTGGGAGGCAGCGACGAGGCGCTCAAGGAGGCCGAGACGGCGGCGGATCCGCCAGAAGAGGCGCCGTGGCAGGAGCCTCGTGGGCAGCCACGACGAGGGAGACGAGGTGAGGAGGAGCAGCTCGGGTGGAGAAGGGATGCGGGGAAGGCGGCAAGGCGGTCGGAGGGGTCGCCGGCGTGGTGGATCGGGAGGAGCGGGGCTCTGCTCCTCTGTGGCAGCGCGAGGGCTCTGCTCCTCTCTCTCCCTGCGAGTGGCGGCGCCTGGAGGAGAACAAGGGAGAGAGCTGGGGATCGGGAGAGGGGAGCTCGATACGTGCGGGCTGGATCGGTTGGGGGCTAGGGTTAGGATGGTTGGTGGGCCTTGGGCCATTTCGGTGGAGGGGGAAAAAAAGCCAGGAGGCCTAGCAGACTGGATTAAAAGAAAAGAAGGGGAAAATCCTTTTCTATTTACAGAAAAGAGATAGAAGCAAAATATCTATTTGGAGGGCCAAATACATACAAGTTGAGTTGAAAACTGGCATGGAGCTACTTTGACATATTTCAAACTGCCACAACTGGAATTTAAGTATTTGGAGAAAGATCAAGACATAGAATATTTGAAAACGAGAGAAATTTAAAATGCAAGTTTGTTTCGATGGCTTCCATATAAATGGAATATTTTGTTATAGCTCCCTTATATCGGGAGGGTATGTTATAAAGAGAAATCACCATTGTGAATATCCCTCGATTTAAATGGACCGAAGATCCATACGATTTATTTAGTTGAGTTTTTAAAATTAATGATATGATGGCATGATGAGATGATGCAATGCAAGAGATGACATGATGAATGCACAAACAAAACAAATCACACGACAAAACTCGGAAACCCTGGAAGGCAACTGAAGCTCCGGTCTTGGGGTGTCACACGGGACCGGAACCGGGCCGAGGCGGAGCTGGAGGCGGCGTCGACCCAGGCATGGGTTAGCGTCGTGGCAGCGTGGGCGCGAGCCGGCGAAGAGCCGGCGTGGCCGAAGATGCCGGCGGGGACGGCGGTGGCAGCGACGGTCTTCATGCCGGCGTCGGAGGGGGAGCACGGCCAAGGCGGCCGTGCGGACATGATGGACCTCGACCGGGAGGTCGTGGTGGTCGATGACGGCACCCTGCCGCGGACCGACATGGTCGAGCGGGAGGGGGCCGATGGAGGCGGCGGCGATGCCGTCTTGGAGGAGGCGGCGCGGACGGCGCCGGAGGGGGCGTCCCGGAAGCCGGCGAGCGAGGCGCCGCCGGTGGTGGAGCCTCAAGCCACTCCGCCCATCAAGCGAGCGTCGGTGCCGGAGAGGGCACTGGAGAAGGCACCGGCTTCAGGGGAGGTGGCCGGCGGAGAGCACGCCCTGGTGCTTAGGCTCGGAGGACGCCGGGTAGCCGAGCCGCGACCGTCGCGGAGCGGGGCCAGCAAGGTCCCCTTCGGACCTCCGACCCAGGAGGAGGCGGCGATGGCCGTACTTACCCGTTGCCTTCGAGGGAGGACGGACCGGATCCAGGCCTTCGTCTAGGCCGAGGTCGAGGTGACTCAGGAGTTGGAGCGCGCCGTCTTCGTAAGTTTTTCATTCGCGTTCTGCTTTTCCTTTTTTTTCATTGTTTTCTCCTTCGTGGGGGCGCGAAAGCGCACCCACTGGGTGTAGCCCCCGAGATTCGGGCCAACTGCATAGCAGTTGGGTCGAATCTTATCTTGCTGTCTTGTGCTGATAGTTGCCTTTCGCAGCAACTGGACTCCTACCAGGCCAACGTCTTGAACCGGCTCCTTGAGACGCACCGGCGTCTCAAGGAGAGACTCGCCGCCAAGGAGGTTGAGCTCCGCGTCGCGGAAGGTATTTCTTTTTTGTGCTCTTTTTTAGTGGGGGCGCGCTAGCGCACACACTGGGTGTAGCCCCTGAGATTCGGGCAAACTGCGTAGCAGTCGGGTCGAATATTATAATGGTACTTTGTTGTTGAGTTCTTCTTCTCCAGCCGAGGTGCTGTCCTAGAGGACCTGGCTGATTCGGGCCGGTTTTCACTATGACCGGTGATACGTCCATTTTGCATCATGCTTTTATATCAATATTTATCGCATTATGGGCTGTTATTCCACGTTATGTTACAATACTTATGGCTATTCTCTCTTATTTTACAAGGTTTACATGAAGAGGGAGAATGCCTGCAGCTGGAATTCTGGGCTGGAAAAGGAGCAAATATTCGAGACCTATTCTGCGCAACTCTAGAAGTCCTGAAACTCCACGGAATATATTAAAATAAATAAAGAAAAATCGTCGCCAAAGATGAAGGCCAGGGGGCCCACACCCTGCTAATGAGGGTGGGGGCGCTTCCCCTACCTCGTGGGCCCCCAGGTGGCTCTCCGACGCCCATCTTCTCCTATATGATGTCTTTTGATGAGAAAAAAACATTAAGCAACCTTTCGGGACGAGACTCCGCCGCCACGAGGCGGAACCAATCTAGGGCTCCGGCAGAGCTGTTCTGCCGAGGACACTTCCCTCCGGGAGGGGGAAATCATCACCATCGTCATCACCAACGCTCCTGTCATAGGGTGAGGGAAATCTCCATCAACATCTTCACCAGCACCATTTCATCTCCAAACCCTAGTTCATCTCTTGTATCCAATTCTTGTCTCCAAGTCCGGGATTGGTGCTAGTAGGTTTCTAGTAGTGTTGATTACTCCTTGTAGTTGATGCTAGTTGGTTTATTTGGTGGAAGATCATATGTTCAGATTCTTTATGCATATTATTACCCCTCGGATTATGAACATGAATATGCTTTGTGAGTAGTTACGTTTGTTCCTGAGGACAAGGGAGAAGTCTTGCTATTAGTAGTCATGTGAATTTGGTATTCGTTCAATATTTTGAAGAGATGTATGTTGTCTAGCCTCTAGTGGTGTCATGTGAACGTCGACTACATAACACTTCACCATTATTTGGGCCTAGAGGAAGGCATTGGGAACTAATAAGTAGATGATGGGTTGCTAGAGTGACAGAAGCTTAAACCCTAGTTTATGCGTTGCTTCGTAAGGGGCTGATTTGGATCCATATGTTTCATGCTATGGTTAGGTTTACCTTAATACTTTTGTTGTAGTTGCGGATTCTTGCAATAGAGGTTAATCATAAGTGGGATGCTTGTTCAAGTAAGAACAGCACCCAAGCAACGGTCCACCAACATAGCAAATTATCAAAGTACCGAACGCGAATCATATGAGCGTGATGAAAACTAGCTTGACGATATTCCCATGTGTCCTCAGGAGCGCTTTTCCTTTTATAAGAGTTTGTCCAGGCTTGTCCTTTGCTACAAAAAGTATTGGGCCACCTTGCTGCACTTTATTTACTCTTGTTACTTGTTGCTCGTTACGATTTATCTTATCACAAAACTATATGTTACCACTTATTTCAGTACTTGCAGAGAATACCTTGCTGAGAACCGCTTATCATTTCCTTCTGCTCCTCGTTGGGTTTGACACTCTTACTTATCGAAAGGACTACGATAGATCCCCTATACTTGTGGGTCATCAAGACTCTTTTCAAGGCGCCGCTGCGGGTGTGTAGCGCCTTTGGTAGGTGGAATTTGGTAAGGAAAAATTTATATAGTGTGCTGAAATTTACTGTCACTTGTTACTATGGAAAGTAATTCTCGAGGGGCTTGTTCGGGTATCTTCACCCGTCCAGAGAGCAAAGAGTTGCTCCTCAACCTACTGAACCTATTGAAAATGAAACTCCTTTTGAAATTCCTTCGGGTATGATGGAAAAACTGCTAGCTAATACTTTTACAAGAGATGGAACAAAGCATCCTGATGAACATCTACTCTATGTGGATGAAGTTTGTGGACAATTTAAGCTTGCAGGTATACCCGATGATGTTGTTAAGAAGAAGGTCTTCCCTTTATCTTTGAAGGGAGACACATTTACATGGCATAGGCTATGTGATGATACGAGATCATGGAACTATAAAAGATTGAAATTGGAATTTCATCAAAAGTATTACCCTATGCATCTTGTTCACCGTGATCGCAATTATATATATAATTTTTGGCCTCGCAAAGGAGAAAGCATCGCTCAACCTTGGGGGAGGCTTAAATAAATGTTATATTCATGCCCCAATCATGAGCTCTCAAGAGTGACAATTCTACAGAATTTTTATGCTCGGCTTTCTGATAACAATCGCACCATGCTCGATACTTCTTGTGCTGGCTCTTTTATGATGAAGACTATTGAATTTAAATGGAATTTATTGGATAGAATTAAACGCAACTCTGAAGATTGGGACCTCGACGAAGGTAAGGATTCAGGTATGACACCTAAGTTTGATTGTGTTAAATCTTTTATGGATACTGATATTTTCCGTAAGTTTAGCACTAAATATGGACTTGACTCGAGATAGTAGCTTCTTTCGTGAATCTTTTGCTACTTATGTTGATCTCCCAAGGAGAAGTGGTTTAAATATCATCCTCCCATAGAAGTAAAAGTAGCCGCACCTATTAAAGTTGAAGAAAAGACTGTCACTTATAATGATCCTATTGTTCCTACTTCTTATGTTGAGAAACCACCTTTCCCTGTTAGAATAAAGGACCATGCTAAAGCTTCAACTGTTGTTCGTAAAAGCAATATTAGAACTTATGCACCTCCTGAGCAAGTTAAAGTAGAACCTAATATTGCTATTGTTAAAGATCTCTTGTCTGATAATATTGATGGGCATGTTATTCAGTTCTGCGGTGAAAATGCTAAAATTGCTAAACCATGTGCTAAAGATAAACATAGACCTGTGGTAGGCGTGCCTGTTATTTCTGTTAAAATAGGAGATCATTGTTATCATGGCTTATGTGATATGGGCGCTAGTGCTAGTGCAATATCCATTGACTTATACAAAGAAATTCTGCATGATATTGCACCTATTGAGTTAGAAGAAATTGATGTCACAATCAAGCTTGCCAATAGAGATACTATTTCACCAGTGGGAATTGTTAGAGATGTTGAAGTCTTGTGTGGAAAAACCAAATATCCCGCTGATTTTCTTGTTCTTGGTTCTCCACAAGATAGCTTTTGTCCCATTATATTTGGTAGACCCTTCTTGAACACTGTTAATGCTAAGATAGATTGCGAAAAGAATGTTGTTACTATTGGCTTGGATGATATGATTCATGAGTTTAATTACTCTAAATTTAGTAAACAACATTGTGAGGAAGAATTGCCTAGTAAGGATGAAATTATTGGTCTTGCTTCTATTGCCGTACCTCCTAGTGATCCTTTAGAACACTATTTGCTAGACCATGAAAATGATATGTTCATGAATGAAAGAAGGGAAATAGATGAAGTATTGTTTAAACAGGAACCTATTCTGCAACATAATTTGCCTGTTGAAACTTAGGGATCCCCCTCCACCCAAGGGTGGTCTCGTGTTTGAGCTTAAACCGTTGCCTGTAATCTTAAATATGCTTATCTTGATGAAAAGAAAATATATCCTGTTATTATTAGTGCTAACCTTTCAGAGCGTGAAGAAGAAAGATTATTGAAAACTCTGAAGAATCACCGTGCCACTATTGGATATACTCTTGATGATCTTAAGGGCATTAGTCCCACTCTATCTCAACATAAAATAAATTTGGAAGCGGGTGCCAAACCAGTTCGTGATCCTCAACGACGTTTGAATCCTAAAATGAAAGAAGTGGTAAGAAAAGAAATAGTTAAGCTTCTGGAGGCAGGTATAATGTATCCCGTTGCTGATAGTCAGTGGGTAAGTCCTGTCCATTGTCTCCCTAAGAAGGGAGGTATTACTGTTGTCCCTAATGATAAAGATGAATTGATCCCGCAAAGAATTATTACAGGTTAAAGGATGGTAATTGATTTCCGCAAATTAAATAAAGCTACTAAGAAAGATCATTACCCCTTACCTTTTATTGATCAAATGCTAGAAAGATTATGCAAACATACACATTATTGCTTTCTAGATGGTTATTTTGGTTTCTCTCAAATACCTGTGTCAGCTAAAGATCAATCAAAGACTACTTTTACATGCCCTTTTGGTACTTTTGCTTATAGATGTATGCCTTTTGCTTTATGTAATGCACCTGCTACCTTTCAAAGATGCATGATGGCTATATTCTCTGACTTTTGTGAAAAGATTTGTGAGGTTTTCATGGACGAATTTTCTGTCTATGGATCCTCTTTTGATGATTGCTTGAGCAATCTTGATCGACTTTTGCAGAGATGTGAAGAAACTAATCTTGTCTTGAATTGGGAAAAGTGCCACTTTATGGTTAATGAAGGTATTGTCTTGGGGCACAAAGTTTCGAAAGAGGTATTGAAGTTGATAAAGCCAAGGTTGATGCTATTGAAAAGATGCCATGTCCCAAGGACATCAAAGGTATAAGAAGTTTCCTTGGTCATGCCGGATTTTATAGGAGGTTCATTAAGGACTTCTCAAAATTTCTCGGCCTTTGACTAATTTATTACAAAAAGATGTACCATTTGTCTTTGATGATGATTGTGTAGAAGCATTTGAAATACTTAAGAAAGCATTAGTCTCTGCACCTATTGTTCAGCCACCGATTGAATTTACCCTTTGAATTATGTGTGATGCTAGTGATTATGTCAGAGGTGCTGTTCTAGGGCAAAGAGTTGATAAGAAATTAAATGTTATCAATTATGCTAGTAAGACTCTAGACAATGCTCAAAGAAATTATGCTACTACCGAAAAGGAACTTTTAGCAGTTGTATTTGCTTGTGATAAATTCAGACCCTATATTGTTGATTCTAAAGTAACTATTCACACTGATCATGCTGCTATTAAATATCTTATGGAAAAGAAAGATGCAAAACCTAGACTTATTAGATGGGTTCTCTTGCTGCAAGAATTTGATTTGCATATTGTTGATAGAAAAGGAGCTGAGAACCCCATTGCAGACAACTTATCTAGGTTAGAGAATGTTCTTGATGACCCACTACCTATTGATGATAGCTTTCCTGATGAACAATTAAATGTCATAAGCACTTCTCGTAGAACTCCATGGTATGCTGATTATGCTAATTATATTGTTGCTAAATTTATACCACCTAGCTTCACATACCAACAAAAGAAAAAGTTTTTCTATGATTTGCGGCATTACTTTTGGGATGACCCACATCTTTATAAAGAAGGAGTAGATGGTGTTATTAGACGTTGTGTACCTGAGCATGAACAGGAACGGATCCTACGCAAGTGTCACTCCGAAGCTTATGGAGGACACCACGTTGGAGATAGAACTGCACATAAGGTATTGCAATCCGGTTTTTATTGGCCCACTCTCTTCAAGGATGCCCGTAAGTTTGTTTTGTCTTGCGATGAATGTCAAAGAATTGGTAATATTAGTAGACGTCAAGAAATGCCTATGAATTATTCACTTGTTATTGAACCATTTGATGTTTGGGGCTTTGATTATATGGGACCTTTTCCTGCCTTTAATGGATATACACATATTTTAGTTCCTGTTTATTACGTTACTAAGTGGGTAGAAGCTATTGCAACTAGTAGTGCAGATCATAACACCTCTATTAAAATGCTTAAGGAAGTTATTTTTCCGAGGTTTGGAGTCCCAAGATATTTAATGACTGATGGTGGTTCACACTTTATTCATGGTGCTTTCCGTAAAATGCTTGCTAAATATGACGTTAATCATAGAATTGCATCTCCATATCACCCACAGTCTAGTGCTCAAGTAGAATTGAGCAATAGAGAGCTCAAATTAATTTTGCAAAAGACTGTTAATAGGTCTAGAAAGAATTGGTCCAAGAAACTTGATGATGCATTATGGGCCTATAGAGCTGCATATAAGAATCCTATGGATATGTCTCCGTATAAAATGGTTTATGGAAAAGCATGTCACTTACCACTCGAACTAGAACATAAGGCATATTGGGCAATTAAAGAGCTCAACTATGATTTCAAACTTGCCGGTGAGAAAAGGTTATTTGATATTAGCTCACTTGATGAATGGAGAACCCAAGCTTATGAAAATGCCAAGTTGTTTAAAGAAAAAGTTAAAAGATGGCATGACAAAAGGATACAAAAGCGTGAGTTTAATGTAGGTGATTATGTATTGCTATACAACTCTCGCTTAAGATTTTTGCAGGAAAACTTCTCTCTAAATGGGAAGGCCCCTATGTTATCGAGGAGGTCTATCGTTCGGTGCCATAAAAATCAACAACTTTGAAGGCACAAACCAAGGTGGTAAACGGTCAAAGGATCAAACACTATATCTCGGTAATCCCATAAATGTTGAAACCAATATTATTGAAACCGTAACCCGGAGGAATACATAAGGACACTTTCGCACCGCTTTGAGACTCGAAAAGGAATAGGTATGTGGTACGGTAAGTAAACCGACTCCAAAACAATTTTTAAGGCAATATTTCTCCGTTTTGGAATATTTAGAAAAATAGAAAAATAAGTGGCAGTCCGGGAAGGACACGAGGGCCCCACGAGGGTGGTGGGCGCGCCCTACCCCCCTGGGCGCGCCCCCCTACCTCGTGAGCACCTCGTGTGCTCTCCGGACTCCGTTTTCTTGCACGATAAGTATTTTGGTTAGTAAAAATTCATTATATATTCTCCCGAAGGTTTTGACTCCCGTATCACGCAAATCTCTCATGTTCTTGTTTCGAGCTGTTTTTCTGACAGGTCTAGATCATCATGACGTCCCCAAGTGCTTCCAAGGACAAGTTCTTCGAGAAGGTGATCAACCCTTACCATTCGGAGGTGCTGCAACACCCTCAAACCATTGAGATGCGTGATGGGCTGCTGCACATCCGCGATGCTGAGGGACCCAAGGGAACTGGAAGCGTGGAGTCAAGGCTCGAAGCAATGGAGCAACAAGTTTTAAAGTGCCAGGGGATGGTGGAGCGTGGAATCAACGCTACCCACACGATGCTCGCGGAGTTCACCAACAACTACGAGCCGGATGCCAAGAACACCGAGGAGGCCATCTTCAAGCTACATGAGAAGATCGAGCACCTCCAAGACCAAATCTATGATCTACAACATCAAAACTGTGAGTATGAATATAGATTCAAAAGGATGAGTTTGGCTGCAGATTTGAGGATTCCGGAGACTCGATCATCCTTCTATGATGGTGAGCCTATGCCATGGAAGATGGACGACAAGCCTGCACCATCACCTCCGCCACCTTCTTCACCAACAAAGGAGACATAATCACATGGGTATGGGCACTCCCCCTTGGCAACTGCCAAGCTTGGGGGAGGTGCCCCGGTATCGTATCACCATCACAACTCCTATTTTACCATTTTTCTTAGTTCGATCCTATTAGTAGTATCTTGATCTAGTAGAATAAAGTTTATGGCATGATCTAGTTTTGAGTTTTGCTTTATGATCCCTCTATGTAATCGAGTCCGTGAGCTATATAATAAAGATTAGTGTTGAGTCAAGGGCTTGATTATTTTTCCATGATATTAGGTGAATAAAAGAAAAGAAGAAAAAGAATAAAAAGAAACAAAGAGTTCATATTGATCTTATTGAGAGTAATGACTTCACATAGAAAGAGTATGATGATTAAAAGTTGTTGGGAGTTGGCAAATATAGCTTTGGTCATCGTTGCAATTAATAGGAAGTAATAAGGAAAGAGAGGTTTCACATATAGATATATTATCATTGACATCTTTTATGATTGGGAGCACTCATTAAAATATTACATGCTAAAGAGTTGATGTTGGACAAGGAAGACAACGTGATGAGTTATGTTTTCTTATATCTGAGATAAAGTATGTTGTCATGGATCCTCTAACATGTTGAGCTTGCCTTTCCCCCTCATGCTAACCAAATTCTCAACACCAAGTAGAGATACTACTTGTGCTTCCAAATACCCTTAAACCAGTTTAGCCATGAGAGTCCACCATATCTACCTATGGATTGAGTAAGATCCATCAAGTAAGTTGTCATCGGTGCAAAGCAATAAAAATTGCTCTAAATATGTATGATTGATTGGTGTGGGAGAAATAAGCTTTATACGATCTTGTGATATGGAAGAAATAAAAGCGACGGACTGCATAATGAAGGTTCATATCACAAGGGCAATATAAAGTGACGTTTTTCGCATTGAGATTTTGTGCATCCAACCATAAAAGCGCATGGCAACCTCTCGCTTCCCTCTGCGAAGGGCCTATCTTTTATTATTATCCTCTACCTTATGCAAGAGTCACGGTGATCTTCACCTTTCCTTTTTCATTTTATCCTTTGGCAAGCCCAGCATGTTGGAAAGAACATGATATACATATCTAATTGGATGTAGGGGAGCATGAATTATTATTGTTGACATTACCCTTGAGATAAAAGGTTGTGGGGCAAAACTATAAGCCCCTATCTTTCTCTGTGTCCGATTAAAACTCCGTAACCACAAGTATTGCGTGAGTGTTAGCAATTATGAAGGACTAAGTGATAGTTGAGTATGTGGACTTGCTTTTAAGCTCTGACATAGACTCTTTTCGATGTTATGATAAATTGCAATTGCTTCAATGACTGAGGTTATAATTTGTTGGTGCTCAATAAGGTTTCTGATTCATACTTTCGCATTGTGAAAGGATCATCACTTGAACATAAGTAATCATATGAAAAATCTATATATGTTGTTGTTATGAGAATAATCATGATGCCTTCATGTCCGTATTTTATTTTTATCGACGCTCTACCTCTAAACATGAGGACATATTTATTGTTATCGGCTTTTCGCTTGAGGACAAGCGAGGTCTAA
>JAHIAM010005952.1:0-28084 GCA_021605205.1 Aegilops longissima
TTTGGGTTTTCTCGGACATTAACAAATTCCATCGCCTCTAACGGCACGGCTTTGAAAGATATTACCTGCGGGGTGTCCCAACAAACCCATTATAATCTCACGGAAAGGATATTCCTTCTGGAAGACCCGATCAATCTCGGAATCCCGGACTACAAGACATTTACAAATAAAACAAGACCAGCAAAGCCGCCCGATTGTGCGACAAATCCCGATAGGAGCTGCACATATCCGTTCTCGGGCAATCCGGATGAACACCGTCGCAAGACCCCAAGTTGCCTCGGGTGGCACCCAAGTGGCTCATTTGGACCAACTTTCGAGGGCATTGGCCGGGGGTTAAATAAAGATGACCCTCGGGCTTCAAAACCGGGAAAAACTTAGGTGGCAAATGGTAAAACCAAAGTTGGGCCTTCTGGGAGTCTTATTCAAACGTCAAGGGGTCCATAAATCACCCAAGTGTAGGACGAAATCAAGGAACATAACACGGTATGGCGAAACTATGGCAAGTGGAACAAAACACCGGGCATAAGGCCGGCCTTCCACCTTTACCAAGTATATAGATGCATTAATTATAGCAGATATATTGATATCCCCAACAAGTAAACATGTTCAATAAGGAACAACATCTCCATTTCAACAAGGAACAAACTTCACTTCCCAACAGCGCTATAAGAGGGAGCAAGCGGTAACATAGCCAATCAGCGGTTTGCTAGGAAAGGATGGTTAGGGGCTGACATGGAAATATGGGTGGTGATATGCAAGTGGTAGGCATGAACATAGGCATAGCAAAAGGCGAGCAACTAGCATAGCAAAGATAGAAGTGATTTGGGTTGGTCATCTTACGCAATGTTCTCGAGTTGTAAAGCTTGATCCCTAAGCGTTCTCAACAGGTTCCTCGTTCCGTACTGCGTCTCGGCTCTAAAAACAACACAAACAAAGGAACCACAATAAATCACGGTGCAATGCACAATCAACATGATGCAAAACATGACATGATATGCGGGATGTGATATCAATCCGTATCGGCTCCGGAAGGAAAATGATGAACCAGGCATCAACTTGGCAAACCAAGTATGCCACTGGAAAGATGAGATGATTTGGTTGAAATCGATATAAAGATCACCGGAATCGGATGCACGTTTGCAAATGACAAGCAAAACAAGAATGGCACAAATCTGCCATTAACAGCATGATGCTTAGCAAGCAACAATTAATTAAGCTACTGCACCCAAACGTATCAACAAAGTATATGGCAGTGATCTACACAAGATGCTTGACAAAAGATGAGCACTGAGCTCGGCTAGTTCACATCATAACAGGTTCAAACAAGCATGGCAAAAGTGCACAAAATATCAGGCTGGACATGGCAAAACAGCATCAGGTTGCAATGTTCAGAGCACGAAAACTACATGCTACAGGACTTATAATAGCAAAACAAGGCAGGCATGAATCTACTCAAAGCATAGAACAAAAGTCCCTTACTGACCATAAGCCAAAAAGGATCATAAAATATAGTAACACCCATGTCAATATTGAAAGTTTCGTTAACAGATTCAGCAACATGACATGTCAAAAACTAATAACAAGTAGGCATGTTTACAAGCTCAATGCACTCACTACAGAGCCTTATATGAAAAACTAAGCATACATACATCAGAATACATGGCATAGAAGACATACATGGCAAGAACAAGAACATAGCATATCTGGATCAACCACAACAAGCTTGGCAAAATTGAATAACATGTAAACAATCTGCCAGAAACATTTGATAGCAAAAGTAGAGCTCGATTGACTCAAGCTATGGCACTCCATAATTGCAAACAAAGGCATGGATGGATAGAAAAGACATATTTAACAAAACATCCTTACTGAAGTATCTCAAAATATGCATAGATCTCTAGGTAGCATCAAGTTAACATGGCATCAAAATATCAGCTAAACAGGGCTGAAAACAGCAACATCAGGACACTACTTTGCATGCTTGTGCTAGTCACCACATAGATCACAAAAATACATGGCATACACCTGGAAAGATGGCATGGCATATTACAAAACACATGTAGGACTCAACTTCATAGGGTGCACACATCAATCATGGCAAAAATAACAAAATGCAAGTTCTGTTAAGAAACAGAAACTAACATCACATAGCCCTCTTCTAACAGCATTTCGGGCATCAAGATGAGCTCAAATGAAAATGATGCAATGATATGAAATGATCTACTCTTGAGGAACATTTTGACATATTATAAGCATAAAATGGATCTGCAGATGCAAAGATATATATTGAAAATGCCACAAAATATCATAGGATGAAATACTTAGAAGAAAAGAGGGAAGAAATCAGCTCAAGATCGATCAGGATCCGCCGATCCGGATCGGGGCGGCTGGCGTGGCCAGTTCCTCGCGGAGAGAGGCGGGCAGAAGCGAGGGCTGGCCTTGAGAGGAGGGGCAGGGCCTTGACCCGGCAGCCGAGAATGTGGCCGACAGAATGCGACCCGAGGCCGGGCGGCCGATGGCCAGCCTGGCCGGCGTCGGTGGTGGTATGAGCCGTGGGAGAAGCAAGGCATGGCCAAGACCCCGGAGGAGCCTTGAGCTTCATGGCTCTGGCGTCTGGAAGCAATGGCGCCTGATAACTGAGGATTGGCCGTGGCCGATGTCCGTGTGGTGAGCAACGTCGGCAGCAACGTGGAGAAAGAATTAAGGTTTGAAGGGTGAATGATCCGTGAATTCGGGGAGGTGTTTAAATAGGCATAGAGGGCTAGGAGAGTCCAATGAGGTGTAGTTTTCGCCCGCGGTCGTGATCGAGCAGCGGAGAGCATGGACTTAGATGGGTTGGGCTGTTTTGAAGGGTGTTGGGCTGCAATTCAAAGGCCTGCGAGGCGGTTAACCGTTGGAGTATAACGAGCTCAAATGACCGAAACTTGACGGTGGTCTGGTGGGTATACAAAGGCCACTAGACAAACCTCGGTCCATTCCGAAGGTTTAGTACCGCTTTACGGAAGCGTAAAGGGCAGCCAAGAGATAGGAGTGCGGATTGCAAAGCGGACAGCGGGAAAATGCCGGAATCATGAGGCGAACACGTATGCAAATCGATGCACATGATGACATGATAAAATAAATGCATGACATGGACAAAATGCAAAAGAAAAACCCAACCACGGAGAGATATCATATCACAATCCGAAAATGGCAAGAGTTGGAGTTACAAATATGGAAAGTTACTTCGAGTGTTACAACACTCCACCACTACAAGAGGATCTCGTCCGAGATCTAGGGTGAGGCTCGGATATTCGAGCGAAGGTGATCCTCGCTCGGTAGCTTCTCAAATTGAATGGTGTGACCACTTCACTTCAGAATTTGATTGACATTGCGGTCTTGGCTGGTTTCTTCAAGAATAACAGCAGGGGTGCTCATGATAAGAGATCTTCTTGAAGGTCAATCTCTTGAAGTTGATAGTGCGTTAGGAGTCTTGAAGCACTTGGCTGGCGACCGCGGAACATTGTCGTGCACATTTTGATTGGAGGGAAGCTCAAGTTGATAGGCGAGATCGCCTCTTTTCCCAATGATCTTGAAAGGACCCACGTATCTAGGGGCAAGCTTCCCTTTGATACGAGGCGAGTGCCTTTCATTGGAGAGACGGAGAGTGACATGGTCTCCGATTTCAAAAGCCATCAGGTGCTTATCATCATAATAGCTCTTCAGTGCGATTATGGCTTTGAGATTCTCACGAATGACTTTGCATTTCTTACGCATCAGATCAAGTCATTGCCAAGAAGTTGGCGTTCTGTCTCGGACCAATTGAGAGGAATCGACACTTTACGCCATAGAAATTTCAATGGGGCCTTCTTAGAACTCGCTTGGAAGTGTTGTTGTAGGAGAACTTCGGCATGGAAGACAATCTTCCACTTCATACGAAGGAAATGACACAAGCCACGAGCATATCTTCAAGTTTGATTAACTCGCTCAACTTGGCCACTTGTTTGAGGATGGAAAGCTGTCTTTGAAAGCGAATGTTGGTGCCATGGCCTTGAGAAAAGTCCCAAAACTTAGGTAAAGATGCCTTGCAGTGAAGAGATCACTTGTGGAATGCCGTGCAAGGAGACAATCTGGAGGTGTATATACGCCAGCCGAGCTGCTGTGATGGATTCTTTGATAGGAAGAAAATGAGCCACTTTAGTAAGCTTGTCAATGACAGAAGATAGCATCATTTCCACGCTGGACAAAATCTAGTCACGTCCATTTCAATATGATCAAACTTCCATTCGGAATAGCAAGAGGTTGAAGAGACCAGCTGGTCTTTGGTGTTCTCTTTCTCTCATTCCCACACAATTGATAATTGCTTGAGGTCTGGTACATCTTCGTTACTTCGGATGAATGGATAGAAGCGAATTGTGAGCCTCGTTCATAATGACTTTCTCGATCACCCTTAGGAACCACAATCCGGTCCTCAAAGAAAAGAGTATCTTTGTCATCAATGTGGAAGCACTTGTACTTGAAATGCCCTGTCGATACCACGTTTCACCTTTTTCACCATGGTATCCAGTTGGCCCTCACGAATCTGATCTTCCAAAGTAGGAAGACTATGAGGTTGGCAAGAAAGCCTTGAGGAACAACTTGAAGATTCAGACGCGGAAAGCTTCGAGAGATCCGGTGGAAGGGCTTGAAATTGGTATTGCGATGGCGCCCTGCTCAAAGCATCTGCAATGACATTGGCCTTGCCGAGTATATTCAATACTTGGGTTGTACTCTTGAATCATTTCGACCCATCGAGTCTACTGAGGTTGAGGTTGGGCTGAGTGAAGATGTACTTGAGACTCTTGTGATGGTGAAAATGTCCACTTTCCTTCCCAACAAGAGATGTCTCCATGTTATCAATGCATGGACAATGCCGTAACTCAAGATGCGTGAGTGGGGTAGTTCTTTTCGTTGAGCTTCAATGGCGAGGTATAATACAACTCTCTTCTCTTGCATTAACATTTTGAGACCATGAAGAAGCATCACAGAAAACTTCAAATGGCTTGGATTCATCGGAGGAGTCAAGGCAGGGATGACAGTTTCTCTTTGAGGTATTGAAAAGCAACGTCATTCGGGGAGACGGACATACTTCACATGTACAGAAGGTTGGAAAAGAGCTTTGCAATCTTGGAGAAGTTCTCAAAATCTTGACAATAGCTTGCAAGACCAAGAAAACTAACGGAATTGACATACGGGAGGTTCCCAATTCACAATTGCGGACACCTTCGGGATTAACTAGCGATGCCCTGGCGGAGATGATATGACCAAGATAAAGCACTTCATCAAGCCAAATTCACATTTGGAGAACTTAGCATAGAATTGATACTCTCGAGCTTGTCTAGCACCAATCGCAAATGTTTGGCATGATCCTTCTTATTCTTGGAAGACCAAAATATCATCAAGATAGACCAAGGCAATTCATTGGTGTAGGGGTTGAATATGAAGTTCATCAAGAGAATGTTGGAGGAGACGACAAGGCGAAAGACATGACGATATATTCATAAGAACCAAAGATTGTTACGAATCTTTGTCTTGAGGATATCTTATTACGAATCTTGAATCGATGATAACCCATCAAAGGTCAAGCTTGGAGAACACTTTAGCACCTTTGAGTTTTCGAAAAGCTCATTGATGTTGGGAAGTGGATACTTGTTCTTGATAGTCTTCTTATTCAATGGGGTGATGTCGGCAAAAGTCGGTCCGTGCCATCCTTTTACGGACAAAAAGAACACACCACAACTGAGGATGAACTGATGCGATCAAACCAGACGCTCTTGTTCATCAGGCTTCTTCAATTCTTCACTCATCGGGTCCAAGCTTGTGGGCGGCTTGCAAAGCGGGTTGATGCGAACTCAAGATGATGCTGAACTCAAGCTGGCCAAGTGAGGAGGCATACAGGCTCTTACGGAAAGACATCTTGGTACTCTGGCCATTTGGAATCTGAGATAGCATCCAATTAGCCTTCTCATTGAGAGAAAACGAATGGTTTCATCACGGCGGCATAGATGATCACATCATTAGAAGAGTGAGTCAATTGAATTTCCAGCAGCACAATCAAACTGAGCTTTGTCTTTGATAAAACCGATCCATTCGAGAATAAGATCAATATCCGAGTCACCAAGGACAATTGGTTTAGAAATCTATAATCGCCCATCTTGATAGAGACATTAACAGCAAACTAGAATTCATAAGCCTTGGGAGAAACAACATAACTTTGGGCAGGAATCTACGTGTCAACATTGTGCTTGATGCAAGGATATGACATGAAGAATCGCGATGCACAATATGAAATAAGACTTTTAGAATATCATTAGAAGATTACCCATTATCACATCAGAAGATTCCTCTGCTTGAGCTGCATTCATCATGTTCACCTTTGCAAACTTGGATTATGCTTGACCCTTTGCATTCTTTGGAAGATTCCACGGGGAGGAGGAGGCGGGCGCTCTGGTTGAAACACACTTGTTCGCATAGTGACCTTTACTTTGACATTTGTTGCAAGTCACCTCGAGGAGGGCCGGTGGTAGGAGCACTTGACCTTGGGCTTGAAATGGACTTGTTAAAGTAGCTTGGGTTGGGTGGGTGGGAAGATCACGGCCACTGAGTTCTTCTGGCGATAAGGCCGGCGGAGGAGGAGGAAGGTAGAACCTGGCTTGGCGCCACTTGAGAGGAAGAAAGAAAGTGCACATCCTGATTCTCTTAGAAGCTCACACGCCAGGCTGGGCAGCTTCTTGCTTGATTGCCATGTTGTAGAATTCATCATACTTATCTGGCTCAAAAAGCACAAGAGCTAATTGCAGATCTTCTCATACCACCTCACAGATTGATAGATCATACTCTTTTCGTCAATTACGTCTTGCTTGCAGAGCGAGTTCAGAGGCTGGATATTGTATTGAGAAGGACATGTTGCCTGCTTGAGATTGCGGAACTCCTCACGCTCTCAACAACTTTTTGGAATATGGTGAGCTCACAGTCTCGGCGGAACTCATCCCGGTGGCAGACCTCCTCTGGAATCTTTGCTTCTTTGGGTACCACTCGGCTTGATCCTTGAGTTGAAGCGATGCAAACTTGCAAAGTCCTCGAGTCATTTGCTACAAATCAAAATACTTGCAGATGTCCACTAACCAATAAATGCGGCGTCACAACATAAACCTGAAAGTGAAAACCGTGATTAGCGAGGCCGGCGAGTAGCAAAGTCGGCTGATTGTTGCCTTGACCTTGATTTCCTTGATTGCCTTGCCCCTAGTACGTTCTTGCAGAGCTGCAAAATCATGAGCGGATTGGCATTGGTGGCTGCCATGATAGCTTGCGAGGCCCTGCAGGCGGAGGTGGAGGTGGAAGTTCGTTGATCCCCATCATTCGGTTCGGAAGCCCGTTGGCGGAGCCATCTGAAGAGGTGACATCCGTTAGTCCTTTGATAGACAATTAGTCAAGTAGAATCTCGGATAGAAATTGCAACATATAGTCTTCAATAAACATTGAACAGAATGAGCAGATGAATTCAAAGTTAATCATCACGTCCATTAAGGTGAGAAGCCCTTAGATAAGGATATGGAAACAACATCATCTTAGAAACAAATCGAATATCTGGCGAAAACAAAAGATTGGCTTCTAGAATGAGCGGAACAAACACATGATAGAATTTAAGCCCAAAGTGTTATTGAGTGGGGCCTACGGACCTGACGATATAATGGGCGTCACCAATGACAAACAAAGCGTCCCGAATCAGCATAACCAAAGTTCTTTAAGGCGTCTACGACCACTGTCATGTCGGCAGTGAATGGCGGACCACTGGGCGTTGAACCCCAATCTCAAATCATACATCACTTCGGAAAGAATATCTGTAGCTACTAATTTCCACCTATAAACTCGAAACTTTCTGGTTATGCAATCGTTATTTGGGAATCTGAGGGACACAAATATATCACTAACTAACAATACCTGAATCATTTTATCCATCCGTCAACACATAACCAAGAAATCCTCGGAAATCGTGTACCTCGACCTTGAAAACATCCGTTATACAAGTCATTGCAATACTCCGCACTCACTCAGACTGGGCTATCGGGGTTATCTCACCAAGCTGCACGAGATTTGATGTCGGTAAAACTGGTATTCGAACTGTAGCGATAAAATTGTGACGACAACTTTCGGGCTCAACTCCGGGACACTGCCACAACCCTAAATGTCAGGCACCAAGAACAATGTTCTCGTCACAAAACCATGAGCGATCCCAAGATACCAGCGTGATCCTAAAAATTTTTAGTGAAATTTGAGGAGAGAGTCAAAATTCTCGTCGAGGATACCTCACGAGGCAGCAGAAGGGGTGAGATTAAAAATCTACTCTCGTATATATAATCCTAAGACTCAAAACATTTTCCATTCTAGACTCAACCGCATGCAAACAATCAAGTAGGGGCTCTAAGTGGGAAGGCTCTGATTACAACATAGCCCCCGATGCGGCTATATCTCCCGCGTGTCGAGGCGACTTAGAAACATAACGCATTGAAAGCAATGTAAAGTAGAGAGTAATCTTCACACACCCATATAATACATAAGGAAAAGATACATAGTTGGCTTCGTTATACTTCACAGTACATAAATAAACATCCATCATTGAGTACACTCAAGGTCCGACTGGAACCAAAATAAAGATACCCCAGCGCTACGGATCCCGATCGATAGCTGAGCATCACTCGATCATCTGGAAAGACACATAATGCTGACCACATTCCTCGTCGAACTCCATGAGCGCGGTTCGTCACCGCTTTGCCTCGTCAGGAACCTGCAGCTGTTTTGGTAGAAATGCGTGAGTCAGCGGGGACTCAGCAATCTCACACCGAGATCAAGACTATTTAAAGCTTATAGGAAGGGCAGGTAGTAAAGTGGGCTGCAGCAGCGACCATATATGGTGGCTACTTAAAGGCGAGAAAGAGAGGCAAAACACGGTCGTGAAACTAGTAGCGATTAAGAAGTGATCTGAACTTCGTCGGACATAACTCCAACACGTGTTCACTTCCCGGACTCAGCCGAGAAGAGACCATCAGTTACACCTTGATTGATGTGTATTTTAATTGAGGTCAACTTTGGGTTTTCTACAACGGACATTAACAAATTCCATACGCCTCATAACCATGAGCGCAGCTTTGAAGATATTACCTGCGGTGTCCCAACAACCCATATAAGCTCTCACGGTCCAGCGAAGGATATTCCTTCTCACAGGAAGACTCGATCAATCTGGAATCCCGGACTACAAGACATTTGACAATAAAACAAGACAGCCGAAACCGCCCGATTGTGCCGACAAATCCCGATAGGAGCTGCACATATCTAGTTCTCGAGGCACATCCGGATGAACACTACATGCGGCAACGAAGATCCCCAAGTTGCCTCGGGGTGCTTCCATAGTGGCTCTAGTTTGGACCAACACTCAGAGGAGCATTGGCCCGGGGGTTAAATAAAGATGACCCTCCGGACTCGCTGAAACCCAGGAAAAGGCTTAGGTGGCAAATGGTAAAACCAAAGTTGGGCCTTCTTCGGGAGGTCTTATTCAAGCGAACTGTCAAGGGTCCATAAATCACCCAACGATATGAGAGCGAAATCAAGAACACCTTTCGGTATAATGGAAACTAAATTGGCAAAGTGGAACAAAACACAGGCATAAGGCGAGCCTTCACCCTTTACCAAGTATAGATGCATTAAATTATAGCAGATATATATTGTGATATCCCAACAAGTAAACATGTTCCAACAGAGACAAACTTCAACTTCACACCTTCTTAGCGCTATAAGAAATTTGAGCAAAGCGGTAACATAGCCAATCAGCGGTTTGCTAGGAAAAGGTTGGTTAGGAGCTGACATGGCAATATGGGTGGCAATGCAAAGTGGTAGGCATCACAGCATAGGCATAGCAAAAAGCGAGCAACTAGCAGCAAAGATAGAAGTGATTTCGAGGGTATGGTCATCTTGCTTGCAATGTTCTCGAGGTTGTAAAGCTTGATCCTCGTAAGCATTCTCAACAGGTTCCTCGTTCACGTGCTCGTCTCCCAGCTCTACCCAAAGCAACAACACAAACAAAGGAACACAATAAATCCGCAGTGCACAATCAACATGATGCAAAACATGACATGATATACGGGATGTGATATGCAATGCATATCGCGCTCGGAAGGAAAATGATGAACCAGGCATCAACTTGGCAAACCAAGTATGCCACTGGAAAGATGAGATGATTTGGTTGAAATCGATATAAAGATCACGGAATCGGATGCACGGTTTGCAAATGACAAAGCAAAACAAGAATGGCCCAAATCACCATTAGCATGATGCTACTTAGCAAGCAACAATTAATTAAGCTACTTCACCCAACGTATCAACAAAGTATATGGCGATGATCTACACAAGATGCTAGACAAAAGATGAGCACTGAGCTAAACTAGTTCACATCATAAGGTTCAAACAAGCATGGCAAAGTGCACAAAAATATCAGGCTGGACATGGCAAAAACAGCATCAGGTTGCAATGTTGACACAGAAACTACATGCTACAGGAACATAATAGCAAAACAAGGCAGGCATGAATCTACTCAAAGCATATAACAAAGTCCCTTACTGACCATAAGCCAAAAGGAACATAAAATATAGTAGCATACATATCAATATTGAAAGTTTAGTTAACAGATTCAACAACATGACATGTCAAAACTGATAACAAGTAGGCATGTTTACAAGCTCAATGCACTCACTACAGAGCCTTATGAAAAAATAAGCATACATACATCAAGAAGACATGGCATATAAGACATACATGGCAAGAACAAGAACATAGCATATCTGGATCAACCACAACAAGCTTGTAAAATTGAATAACATAAACAATCTGCTTGAAACATTTGATAGCAAAAGTAGAAGCTCGATTGACTCAAGCTATGGCACTACATAATTGCAAACAAAGGCATGGATGGATAGAGCAAGACATTTTAACAAAACATCCTTACTGAAGTATCTCAAAATATGCATAGATCTCGGTAGCATCAAGTTAACATGGCATCAAAATATCAACTAAACAGAGTGAAAACAACATCAGGACACCTACTTTGCATGCTTGTGCTAGTCACCATAGATCACAAAAATACATAGTGTACACCTGGAAAGATGGCATGGCATACTACAAAACACGGACTCAACCATGGGTGCACACATCAATCATGGCAAAATAACAAAAGTGCAAGTTCTGTTAAGAAACAGAAACTAACATCACATAGCCCTCTTCTAAGCATTTGGGCATCAAGATGAGCTCAAAAGAAAATGATGCAATGAGATGAAAGATCTACTCTTGAGGCTAACATTTGACATATTATCGCGCATAAAATGGATCTGCAGATGCAAAGATATACTACATTGAAAATACACAAAATATCATAGGATGAAATACTTAGAAGAAAAAAAGGAAGAAGTCAGCAGCTCGAGAGATCCGTCGGGATCGAGATCGGATTAGGGCTGACGGGCGCAGTTCCTGTTGGAAGAAGCGGGCAGGCGGGCGGCCTTGGAGGAGGGCAGCGGCCAGGCAGCGTGGCTGTGCGTGAGAATGTGGCCGGCTTGGCCGGTCTGGCAAAGGAGGCAGAGTGGCCCAGCCTTGTAGCGTGACGTCAGCCATGCGTGTGGGTGTGGCCTGTGGGCTGGGAGGCAGTGTGTGTGGGCCCAGAGGGCCTTGTATGACGGTACAGGTGGCAGACGTGTGACAAGGATTAGCCTTGTGGCCGAGCAGACGTGTCCAAGCCCAGCAGCGTCGGCCTTGTATGGAGAAATTAGGGTTCGGGATGGAATGATCCATGAATTTGAAGTGTTTAAATAGGCATAGAGGACTAGGAGAGTCAAATGAGAGTGTAGTTTCGCCCTACGATAAATCGAGCAACGGAGAGCATGGAAGTAACTTAGATGGGTTATTGGGCTGTTTGAAGGGGTGTTGGGCTGCAACTTAAAAGAGGCCTGCTTGAGAAGTCTGTTAACCGTTGGAGTACCAAGCAGGCTCAAATGACCGAAACTTGACGATGGTCTATGGGTAGTATACCAAGGCCACTAGACAAACCTCGGTCCATTTCGAAAGGTTTAGTACCCTTTGGAAAAAGCGTAAAGGCATGGGAGATAGTCTTGGGATTGCCAAAGCGGACAGCGGGAAAAATGCTCGAATCATGAGGAGCGAACACGCATGCAAATCGATGCACATGATGACATGATAAAATATGCATGACATGGACAAAATGCAAGAAAAACCAACCACGGAGGAATATCATATCACAATCGAAAATGGCAAAGTTGGAGTTACAAATATGAAAGTTACTTCCGGGTGTTACACACTGGACACCATTAGATGAAAAATGGGATATGGCTGCAACAAATCGGCGGTTTATCAACAAGATCTACGGTGTTATCACAGCACGCCGGGTTAAGACAAGAACCTTTCAAAGAAGGTGACTTGGTGCTCTGGCTCATCGAAGATCAGACCGGCATACTAAATTATCCCGCCTTAGGAAGGACCCTTTGTAGTCGGCAAGAATCTGCTATGGATCATACTACCTCATTGACGTTGAAACAACTCACGCAACTCTGAGAGGAGACACGGCAGCCATGGAACATAGCTCTCCTCCGGCCTTAATACCCAGAGCCATAGGCTCTTCTTATGTATATATTGATAATGTATATATTATGATCAATAAATAAGTGCATCCTTGCTCTAAGCGGGGCCCTCTGCTATTTTCTCAAATATCCTTTGAGTTACATGGGGATTCGGTGACAAGCGAGTACTACATTAAACTGGCTATGACCACAAAGCTTGGAGCTTCACATGAGGGGCAAAGAGAGTGCGGATACTATGCAACTCAAACATAGGCACAATAGCACATTTCATCATGTTATAGAGGCTTCTTGTGTAAATACGGGGTTTGAATGGACCCTTGTGGTGAAATTGTCGACCCGACTTGCGACTGGTATATTTACCTAAAACCGGGTTAACTTTGCCTTCATCAAGTAAGACACTCTATCCGAGGTCATCCACATGCTTTAAGCCCTCAACGTTTGTGATTCTCTCGGCAAATACAGAACTTGTCAAAGTTAAAGCGATTGGTTAGTTGGAGTCCATCAAAAGCTCGATTAAATGGTTCCTTTCGTGGCTGGCAGCCCACCGAAAAGCCTCAATTTGGGCACGGGTGTAAGTGCATCTAGTGCCCTTAGTGATTTTGGTGTATTGAAGACTTATAGGTTAAGGAACTAATGTGTTTATGAGTGTACACAGGTCTATAAGTCTATGAGAGTTTGATATTCTGATGAAAGTCGACCCTAAAATGAAGTTCTTCATTTGAAGACTTTGATATTCGAAGACTTTACGAGACTTTGAAAGTGAAGAAATTGGTGTGACCTTGAAGACTTGGTATTCATTAGGAACATGAGCGTGAAGACTTTTGTTTTCGTAGTTTCGTTTCTCTTTCTTGAGTCATAGAAACACGTCTTTGTTAAAGAGTCGAGAAATACTAAGGAAAAATTTCCATGTGATGCTCAACTCAAATCCTACCTACCAATCCCTTGAGTGAAGCCTTTGGAAATCTCATCTGATTCAGTCAATTTCTTGATGGCGAGCGAAGTTCTTACAGTGTTGAGAATTTATGTTGAGGAGTTAGGAATTACGCCAGTCTGATTGCCTACGATGAGGAACATGTAATACCGAGGAATTTGAGATCAAATTTCCGACCGTTCTTATCTTCTTGTGACTGTCCCAAAATATCTTATCCACCTAACGGTCATATCATTGAAGGCATTTATGTCTTATCATGTCGGGTGCTCCCTAGGCTATAAATAGCCTTCCCTACAACCACTAGCTGGTTGGCTGCTCCGAGAGAAACTTGACACTTGTCATTTGAGAAGCAACCCATCCTCAAGGGACTTTGAGCGAAAATCATGGTGAGGAAAACCAAAAACCAAACCCTACAAACCCAAAGTGATTGAGCATCACTTAGAAATTGATCCTGCGTGGATCCGGCTTGTTACCTTTGAAGTATGCTTCTTCGAGACGGTTAGGCGTCATGGTCTAGAGCATCAAGAAGAATTGTGGATGGCCAGTGACCAAATCTGTGAAGGTTTGAATCGCTGAACTTACAGTGATTGGGCCGAGGTATGTGACCTTAGTTCAAGGAGAATCGGTGAGACTTGGTGTCTGAGCTGCGTGCTTTCGGCATGGGTGTCAGGACTGTGTCCTCGAGTTTAAATACTCAACCCGCTCAACAGGGCATTACTGGCCCGAGACAGCGATTGGAACTGGTCTAAATCATTGTCTTCACCAACCTACTGGTTCTATTTCCTCAACCTTTTCATTTCCTCATTCTTTGTGTTGAGTGTTCATTCATATCTGTGTTTGAAGACTTTGTTGAAGACTTTCTCAATTTCCTCGGTTCAATTTCTTGATCTGTTTGTCTTCATCTTGTGCTATCCTATATTCACGCTTTACGTACTCTTTGTTTGTCTTCATTTCATCATGATGACCATGCCGCATTCTCTTATGCTTACTTCTGAGTACTTATTCCGCTGCAAGTAGTTCTTCGCTAAGGAATTTCCTCAGCAAATTCCTCGGTGAAGAATTCATAAAAATAAGCCTATTCACCCCCTCTAGTCGATATAGCACTTTCAATTGGTATCGGCGAGTACTCCTTGTTACGTGTGATTTTAGTTTAACCACGGGTTTTAGTTATGTGGGCATAAGTATGAAAAGTGACATGTCCTATCTTTGTGGTCTTGATTATCCCAAGTGGAAGGCCATGATGAGAGCGCCTCATGGCAATTGACGGCGAGCTGTGGACCGTCACTGAAATTGGTCTTCTTGATCTATGCAAGTGGCGAAGCAGATGATATTCATAGTACACTCGACTTGACATCATGGCAAGGACATCATCTGTTCTGCCTATCTAGAGATGAATTCAAGCGCATTATGCATCTTTGCAATCACGAAGCTTATCTGGGACGAATCTCAGGCGTCTATGAAGGTCGCCGAACCCGTCATGATCCTTGGTTTGAGGACTTCAAGGAATCTCAGCGATGACTTCGAACCAGAATCATCATCTGCATCATGCTTGGCAAAGGGTGCCGAGGTAACGAATGTTCCTCATCTGAATTGGTATTTATGAATCGATGATGATATTGAACCTAGCTATAAAACTTGTTTGCATTGCCGCAAACAACAACATATGCCTTGGAAAGGTTCAAAACATGCTAGATAAGAGTGATGATATTGGGTGAAGAAATGGATGCTTTCATACGGTGAAAATCTTGAGACTTGATCTAGGTTTACAACCTTCAAGGTCATCATAACACTCTCTTGTCGATCATGAGAAACTTTCTTATGAATTTCTTCAAAAGCAAGATCTTGAGAAGCTAAGAGTGAGTTATGAAGATCTTGGAAGAAGCGCGATTCATTACTTGCTCAACAAATCAAGCGCTTCTCGAAAATTTGTTCCTCCATGCTTAAAGTGCATTGAGCGTGAATCACTAATTCTTCACTGAATGTTCAAATGCTTCAATGATTTAAATTCTTCACCTGCCTCTGCTATCACTAATTCCTCATCGAGGACATTGCTGAAGTATCGGCGTCTGAGGGCTGAAGGAATTGTACATGACGGCATACAAAAGCCTCAAAGGCATCGAGACTCTTTGTGATGTGCTTAAAAGCAAATCCTCAGCAGAACCCTAGGAAAAGGGTGTTGCCTTTGAGAGAAACTCAATGCTGATGGAACATATTGGAAGCTTTGAGCAGTATCCCAAAACCTCATGGGTTGCTGCAAAGGGACCTCGATTGATCCATCTAACTTATCTGCTTTACATGCGAATCTCCTCATTCTTGGATGAGTCATTTGACTCAACTATAAACTGTTCAAAAATCGAATGGTGAAGTATTTGCTAGATATGTTGGCACTAAGCTGAGAGCGGTTCCCTATGAAGAAAATCTGGGTTCCCAGAAATGCCTTGAAAGTCTTCAGTGAATGTCCTCATGACACACACTGTGAAGAATAGGACCCCAGATCAAACTCTTCATATGGACCAAATTCCTCGTGGATCAAATTCCTCAAAGGATCAAAGTCCTCATATGATTATCATCATGCTAACATTTCATTTTCTGAGGAGGTAGAGCTAAGGGCTATGAATATGTGCATTATTCTTCAAACCAATATGTTCATAAGTCCTCGAAGAATTTCTACCTTATTCATATGCTTACCTAACCCTCTTATGTGAAGCGAAATGGATTGGCCTCTATACCACCATTCTCATATGGTTTTCATGAGTGATGAACTCTTGCCACCTTGAGATGTGGTGGTGAAGAAAAGAACTAACCTCTTACTGCGAGTCAGGTCTCGGGCCGTGCTTTAGTCGAAGAATTTCTTTGAGGCACGACAAAAATGCTGAAAGGGCGTGGGCTAATCATGATGAAATGAACTTTCATTTCGCAGCGTCCTCATCTTTGCTTATCTGTTATACTTCTTGATGAAATTCATCGATGAACTTGATATCATATTTCTTGATGAAGTATGAGAGAATAATAAGTTACACTAATTCATCTGCGGGATGATCAACCCAAAAGCCAGAGTGGGTTCTCGATAGTGGATGTACAAATCCACATGGTAGTGACAAGAATCTATTGATGGATGCTCCATATCACCTTCACATCTGAAGCATATCATCTTCTTTGACAAAGGCAAAAATCGGTATTGGGTCTTGGTAAGGTTGCGATCTCTAAGGACATACACATGGACAAAGTCATGCTTGTTGAGTCCTTAGGATACAACCTCATGTCGATCTCAATGCTTTATGATCTTGATATGGTTGTTATCTTTGGCAAGTATCGTTGTGTTGTGATTATGGGCGACAATTCTAAAGTCTTGAAGGCTTTAGGAGAGGAGACTTGTATATTGTTGATTTCTCTACAGGACCACAACCAACGTGTCTACTTGCAAAAGCGGAAAGCTGGCTATGGCATCGACTTAGTCACGCATGAGGCATGAGGAATTTACTGCCTTGCAAAGAAGAAGCATGTCATTGGCATTGAGAATGTCAAATTCCTCAAGGATCACTTGTATGGAGCACAGTGAAATTGGAAAAATGACCAAGGCCAAGCATCCATGAAGACTATCATGACCACTCTACCGTCCTTGATGCTTCATGGACCTCTTTGGTCCTAATCATTACTCGTGATCACTAATGATGCATCTCTATATGAAACTGTTATTGTTGATGATTACTCTGTTACATGGGTACACATTATTTACTTACAAAAATGAAGTGCGGAAGTCTTCAAGCGATTTTCCTCAAACATGACATGATATGCGGGATGTGATATGCAATCCGTATCTGCGCTCCGGAAGGAAAATGATGAACCAGGCATCAACTTGGCAAACCAAGTATGCCACTGGAAAGATGAGATGATTTGGTTGAAATCGATATAAAGATCACCGGAATCGGATGCACGTTTGCAAATGACAAGCAAAACAAGAATGGCACAAATCTGCCATTAACAGCATGATGCTTAGCAAGCAACAATTAATTAAGCTACTGCACCCAAACGTATCAACAAAGTATATGGCAGTGATCTACACAAGATGCTTGACAAAAGATGAGCACTGAGCTCGGCTAGTTCACATCATAACAGGTTCAAACAAGCATGGCAAAAGTGCACAAAATATCAGGCTGGACATGGCAAAACAGCATCAGGTTGCAATGTTCAGAGCACGAAAACTACATGCTACAGGACTTATAATAGCAAAACAAGGCAGGCATGAATCTACTCAAAGCATAGAACAAAAGTCCCTTACTGACCATAAGCCAAAAAGGATCATAAAATATAGTAACACCCATGTCAATATTGAAAGTTTCGTTAACAGATTCAGCAACATGACATGTCAAAAACTAATAACAAGTAGGCATGTTTACAAGCTCAATGCACTCACTACAGAGCCTTATATGAAAAACTAAGCATACATACATCAGAATACATGGCATAGAAGACATACATGGCAAGAACAAGAACATAGCATATCTGGATCAACCACAACAAGCTTGGCAAAATTGAATAACATGTAAACAATCTGCCAGAAACATTTGATAGCAAAAGTAGAGCTCGATTGACTCAAGCTATGGCACTCCATAATTGCAAACAAAGGCATGGATGGATAGAAAAGACATATTTAACAAAACATCCTTACTGAAGTATCTCAAAATATGCATAGATCTCTAGGTAGCATCAAGTTAACATGGCATCAAAATATCAGCTAAACAGGGCTGAAAACAGCAACATCAGGACACTACTTTGCATGCTTGTGCTAGTCACCACATAGATCACAAAAATACATGGCATACACCTGGAAAGATGGCATGGCATATTACAAAACACATGTAGGACTCAACTTCATAGGGTGCACACATCAATCATGGCAAAAATAACAAAATGCAAGTTCTGTTAAGAAACAGAAACTAACATCACATAGCCCTCTTCTAACAGCATTTCGGGCATCAAGATGAGCTCAAATGAAAATGATGCAATGATATGAAATGATCTACTCTTGAGGAACATTTTGACATATTATAAGCATAAAATGGATCTGCAGATGCAAAGATATATATTGAAAATGCCACAAAATATCATAGGATGAAATACTTAGAAGAAAAGAGGGAAGAAATCAGCTCAAGATCGATCAGGATCCGCCGATCCGGATCGGGGCGGCTGGCGTGGCCAGTTCCTCGCGGAGAGAGGCGGGCAGAAGCGAGGGCTGGCCTTGAGAGGAGGGGCAGGGCCTTGACCCGGCAGCCGAGAATGTGGCCGACAGAATGCGACCCGAGGCCGGGCGGCCGATGGCCAGCCTGGCCGGCGTCGGTGGTGGTATGAGCCGTGGGAGAAGCAAGGCATGGCCAAGACCCCGGAGGAGCCTTGAGCTTCATGGCTCTGGCGTCTGGAAGCAATGGCGCCTGATAACTGAGGATTGGCCGTGGCCGATGTCCGTGTGGTGAGCAACGTCGGCAGCAACGTGGAGAAAGAATTAAGGTTTGAAGGGTGAATGATCCGTGAATTCGGGGAGGTGTTTAAATAGGCATAGAGGGCTAGGAGAGTCCAATGAGGTGTAGTTTTCGCCCGCGGTCGTGATCGAGCAGCGGAGAGCATGGACTTAGATGGGTTGGGCTGTTTTGAAGGGTGTTGG
The DNA here is from genome assembly GCA_021605205.1 of Aegilops longissima. NCBI lineage: Eukaryota > Viridiplantae > Streptophyta > Magnoliopsida > Poales > Poaceae > Aegilops > Aegilops longissima. The sequence continues at coordinate 19,244 of JAHIAM010005952.1, forward strand.
GCTGCAATTCAAAGGCCTGCGAGGCGGTTAACCGTTGGAGTATAACGAGCTCAAATGACCGAAACTTGACGGTGGTCTGGTGGGTATACAAAGGCCACTAGACAAACCTCGGTCCATTCCGAAGGTTTAGTACCGCTTTACGGAAGCGTAAAGGGCAGCCAAGAGATAGGAGTGCGGATTGCAAAGCGGACAGCGGGAAAATGCCGGAATCATGAGGCGAACACGTATGCAAATCGATGCACATGATGACATGATAAAATAAATGCATGACATGGACAAAATGCAAAAGAAAAACCCAACCACGGAGAGATATCATATCACAATCCGAAAATGGCAAGAGTTGGAGTTACAAATATGGAAAGTTACTTCGAGTGTTACAACACTCCACCACTACAAGAGGATCTCGTCCGAGATCTAGGGTGAGGCTCGGATATTCGAGCGAAGGTGATCCTCGCTCGGTAGCTTCTCAAATTGAATGGTGTGACCACTTCACTTCAGAATTTGATTGACATTGCGGTCTTGGCTGGTTTCTTCAAGAATAACAGCAGGGGTGCTCATGATAAGAGATCTTCTTGAAGGTCAATCTCTTGAAGTTGATAGTGCGTTAGGAGTCTTGAAGCACTTGGCTGGCGACCGCGGAACATTGTCGTGCACATTTTGATTGGAGGGAAGCTCAAGTTGATAGGCGAGATCGCCTCTTTTCCCAATGATCTTGAAAGGACCCACGTATCTAGGGGCAAGCTTCCCTTTGATACGAGGCGAGTGCCTTTCATTGGAGAGACGGAGAGTGACATGGTCTCCGATTTCAAAAGCCATCAGGTGCTTATCATCATAATAGCTCTTCAGTGCGATTATGGCTTTGAGATTCTCACGAATGACTTTGCATTTCTTACGCATCAGATCAAGTCATTGCCAAGAAGTTGGCGTTCTGTCTCGGACCAATTGAGAGGAATCGACACTTTACGCCATAGAAATTTCAATGGGGCCTTCTTAGAACTCGCTTGGAAGTGTTGTTGTAGGAGAACTTCGGCATGGAAGACAATCTTCCACTTCATACGAAGGAAATGACACAAGCCACGAGCATATCTTCAAGTTTGATTAACTCGCTCAACTTGGCCACTTGTTTGAGGATGGAAAGCTGTCTTTGAAAGCGAATGTTGGTGCCATGGCCTTGAGAAAAGTCCCAAAACTTAGGTAAAGATGCCTTGCAGTGAAGAGATCACTTGTGGAATGCCGTGCAAGGAGACAATCTGGAGGTGTATATACGCCAGCCGAGCTGCTGTGATGGATTCTTTGATAGGAAGAAAATGAGCCACTTTAGTAAGCTTGTCAATGACAGAAGATAGCATCATTTCCACGCTGGACAAAATCTAGTCACGTCCATTTCAATATGATCAAACTTCCATTCGGAATAGCAAGAGGTTGAAGAGACCAGCTGGTCTTTGGTGTTCTCTTTCTCTCATTCCCACACAATTGATAATTGCTTGAGGTCTGGTACATCTTCGTTACTTCGGATGAATGGATAGAAGCGAATTGTGAGCCTCGTTCATAATGACTTTCTCGATCACCCTTAGGAACCACAATCCGGTCCTCAAAGAAAAGAGTATCTTTGTCATCAATGTGGAAGCACTTGTACTTGAAATGCCCTGTCGATACCACGTTTCACCTTTTTCACCATGGTATCCAGTTGGCCCTCACGAATCTGATCTTCCAAAGTAGGAAGACTATGAGGTTGGCAAGAAAGCCTTGAGGAACAACTTGAAGATTCAGACGCGGAAAGCTTCGAGAGATCCGGTGGAAGGGCTTGAAATTGGTATTGCGATGGCGCCCTGCTCAAAGCATCTGCAATGACATTGGCCTTGCCGAGTATATTCAATACTTGGGTTGTACTCTTGAATCATTTCGACCCATCGAGTCTACTGAGGTTGAGGTTGGGCTGAGTGAAGATGTACTTGAGACTCTTGTGATGGTGAAAATGTCCACTTTCCTTCCCAACAAGAGATGTCTCCATGTTATCAATGCATGGACAATGCCGTAACTCAAGATGCGTGAGTGGGGTAGTTCTTTTCGTTGAGCTTCAATGGCGAGGTATAATACAACTCTCTTCTCTTGCATTAACATTTTGAGACCATGAAGAAGCATCACAGAAAACTTCAAATGGCTTGGATTCATCGGAGGAGTCAAGGCAGGGATGACAGTTTCTCTTTGAGGTATTGAAAAGCAACGTCATTCGGGGAGACGGACATACTTCACATGTACAGAAGGTTGGAAAAGAGCTTTGCAATCTTGGAGAAGTTCTCAAAATCTTGACAATAGCTTGCAAGACCAAGAAAACTAACGGAATTGACATACGGGAGGTTCCCAATTCACAATTGCGGACACCTTCGGGATTAACTAGCGATGCCCTGGCGGAGATGATATGACCAAGATAAAGCACTTCATCAAGCCAAATTCACATTTGGAGAACTTAGCATAGAATTGATACTCTCGAGCTTGTCTAGCACCAATCGCAAATGTTTGGCATGATCCTTCTTATTCTTGGAAGACCAAAATATCATCAAGATAGACCAAGGCAATTCATTGGTGTAGGGGTTGAATATGAAGTTCATCAAGAGAATGTTGGAGGAGACGACAAGGCGAAAGACATGACGATATATTCATAAGAACCAAAGATTGTTACGAATCTTTGTCTTGAGGATATCTTATTACGAATCTTGAATCGATGATAACCCATCAAAGGTCAAGCTTGGAGAACACTTTAGCACCTTTGAGTTTTCGAAAAGCTCATTGATGTTGGGAAGTGGATACTTGTTCTTGATAGTCTTCTTATTCAATGGGGTGATGTCGGCAAAAGTCGGTCCGTGCCATCCTTTTACGGACAAAAAGAACACACCACAACTGAGGATGAACTGATGCGATCAAACCAGACGCTCTTGTTCATCAGGCTTCTTCAATTCTTCACTCATCGGGTCCAAGCTTGTGGGCGGCTTGCAAAGCGGGTTGATGCGAACTCAAGATGATGCTGAACTCAAGCTGGCCAAGTGAGGAGGCATACAGGCTCTTACGGAAAGACATCTTGGTACTCTGGCCATTTGGAATCTGAGATAGCATCCAATTAGCCTTCTCATTGAGAGAAAACGAATGGTTTCATCACGGCGGCATAGATGATCACATCATTAGAAGAGTGAGTCAATTGAATTTCCAGCAGCACAATCAAACTGAGCTTTGTCTTTGATAAAACCGATCCATTCGAGAATAAGATCAATATCCGAGTCACCAAGGACAATTGGTTTAGAAATCTATAATCGCCCATCTTGATAGAGACATTAACAGCAAACTAGAATTCATAAGCCTTGGGAGAAACAACATAACTTTGGGCAGGAATCTACGTGTCAACATTGTGCTTGATGCAAGGATATGACATGAAGAATCGCGATGCACAATATGAAATAAGACTTTTAGAATATCATTAGAAGATTACCCATTATCACATCAGAAGATTCCTCTGCTTGAGCTGCATTCATCATGTTCACCTTTGCAAACTTGGATTATGCTTGACCCTTTGCATTCTTTGGAAGATTCCACGGGGAGGAGGAGGCGGGCGCTCTGGTTGAAACACACTTGTTCGCATAGTGACCTTTACTTTGACATTTGTTGCAAGTCACCTCGAGGAGGGCCGGTGGTAGGAGCACTTGACCTTGGGCTTGAAATGGACTTGTTAAAGTAGCTTGGGTTGGGTGGGTGGGAAGATCACGGCCACTGAGTTCTTCTGGCGATAAGGCCGGCGGAGGAGGAGGAAGGTAGAACCTGGCTTGGCGCCACTTGAGAGGAAGAAAGAAAGTGCACATCCTGATTCTCTTAGAAGCTCACACGCCAGGCTGGGCAGCTTCTTGCTTGATTGCCATGTTGTAGAATTCATCATACTTATCTGGCTCAAAAAGCACAAGAGCTAATTGCAGATCTTCTCATACCACCTCACAGATTGATAGATCATACTCTTTTCGTCAATTACGTCTTGCTTGCAGAGCGAGTTCAGAGGCTGGATATTGTATTGAGAAGGACATGTTGCCTGCTTGAGATTGCGGAACTCCTCACGCTCTCAACAACTTTTTGGAATATGGTGAGCTCACAGTCTCGGCGGAACTCATCCCGGTGGCAGACCTCCTCTGGAATCTTTGCTTCTTTGGGTACCACTCGGCTTGATCCTTGAGTTGAAGCGATGCAAACTTGCAAAGTCCTCGAGTCATTTGCTACAAATCAAAATACTTGCAGATGTCCACTAACCAATAAATGCGGCGTCACAACATAAACCTGAAAGTGAAAACCGTGATTAGCGAGGCCGGCGAGTAGCAAAGTCGGCTGATTGTTGCCTTGACCTTGATTTCCTTGATTGCCTTGCCCCTAGTACGTTCTTGCAGAGCTGCAAAATCATGAGCGGATTGGCATTGGTGGCTGCCATGATAGCTTGCGAGGCCCTGCAGGCGGAGGTGGAGGTGGAAGTTCGTTGATCCCCATCATTCGGTTCGGAAGCCCGTTGGCGGAGCCATCTGAAGAGGTGACATCCGTTAGTCCTTTGATAGACAATTAGTCAAGTAGAATCTCGGATAGAAATTGCAACATATAGTCTTCAATAAACATTGAACAGAATGAGCAGATGAATTCAAAGTTAATCATCACGTCCATTAAGGTGAGAAGCCCTTAGATAAGGATATGGAAACAACATCATCTTAGAAACAAATCGAATATCTGGCGAAAACAAAAGATTGGCTTCTAGAATGAGCGGAACAAACACATGATAGAATTTAAGCCCAAAGTGTTATTGAGTGGGGCCTACGGACCTGACGATATAATGGGCGTCACCAATGACAAACAAAGCGTCCCGAATCAGCATAACCAAAGTTCTTTAAGGCGTCTACGACCACTGTCATGTCGGCAGTGAATGGCGGACCACTGGGCGTTGAACCCCAATCTCAAATCATACATCACTTCGGAAAGAATATCTGTAGCTACTAATTTCCACCTATAAACTCGAAACTTTCTGGTTATGCAATCGTTATTTGGGAATCTGAGGGACACAAATATATCACTAACTAACAATACCTGAATCATTTTATCCATCCGTCAACACATAACCAAGAAATCCTCGGAAATCGTGTACCTCGACCTTGAAAACATCCGTTATACAAGTCATTGCAATACTCCGCACTCACTCAGACTGGGCTATCGGGGTTATCTCACCAAGCTGCACGAGATTTGATGTCGGTAAAACTGGTATTCGAACTGTAGCGATAAAATTGTGACGACAACTTTCGGGCTCAACTCCGGGACACTGCCACAACCCTAAATGTCAGGCACCAAGAACAATGTTCTCGTCACAAAACCATGAGCGATCCCAAGATACCAGCGTGATCCTAAAAATTTTTAGTGAAATTTGAGGAGAGAGTCAAAATTCTCGTCGAGGATACCTCACGAGGCAGCAGAAGGGGTGAGATTAAAAATCTACTCTCGTATATATAATCCTAAGACTCAAAACATTTTCCATTCTAGACTCAACCGCATGCAAACAATCAAGTAGGGGCTCTAAGTGGGAAGGCTCTGATTACAACATAGCCCCCGATGCGGCTATATCTCCCGCGTGTCGAGGCGACTTAGAAACATAACGCATTGAAAGCAATGTAAAGTAGAGAGTAATCTTCACACACCCATATAATACATAAGGAAAAGATACATAGTTGGCTTCGTTATACTTCACAGTACATAAATAAACATCCATCATTGAGTACACTCAAGGTCCGACTGGAACCAAAATAAAGATACCCCAGCGCTACGGATCCCGATCGATAGCTGAGCATCACTCGATCATCTGGAAAGACACATAATGCTGACCACATTCCTCGTCGAACTCCATGAGCGCGGTTCGTCACCGCTTTGCCTCGTCAGGAACCTGCAGCTGTTTTGGTAGAAATGCGTGAGTCAGCGGGGACTCAGCAATCTCACACCGAGATCAAGACTATTTAAAGCTTATAGGAAGGGCAGGTAGTAAAGTGGGCTGCACTACCAAGGGGGAAACCCGGGCCATGGAACATAGCTCTCCTCCGCCTTATTACAGGCCATAGGCTCTTCTTATGTATATATTTGATAATGTATAATTTGATCAATAAATAAATTAGCATCCTTGCTCTAAAGGGGGCCTCCTATTTTTTCTCAAATATCCTTTGGTTACATGGGGATTCATGAAAGCGGTACTACTTTAAACCGGCTATCAAGCCACAAAGCGGGAGCTTCACACCCAAGGGGCCGAATCGGATGCTATGCACAACTCAAACATAGGCACCCAATACCGCTCTCATGTTATGGGGCTTCTTGTGTTTAAAGGAGTTTGAATGGACCCTTGTGGTGGTGTCGACCCACGACTTGGGCTTTGGATATTTACCTAAAACCGGGTTAACCCCTTCATCAAAAACATCCTATCCGGGTCATCGGCTGGCCCTCAGCGTTTGGATTCTCTCATTGGACCCGAACTTTCAAAGTTAAAAGCGGTGATTGTTAGTTGGAGGTCCATCTTAAACTCGTTAAATGGTTCAACTCGGCTGGCAGCCCACAAAAGCCTCTTTGGGCACTTAAGTGCATCTAGTGCCCTTAGTGATTTTGGTGTATTGAAGACTTATAGGTTAAGAAACTAATGTGTTTATGAGTGTACAGGTCTATAAGTCTATGAGGGTTTGATATTCTGATGAAATCGACCCTAAAAATGAAGTTCTTTTGAAGACTTTGATATTCGAAGACTTTGAAGACTTTGAAAGTGAAAGAAATTGGTGGACCTTGAAGACTTGGTATTCATTAGGAACATGAAGCGTGAAGACTTTTGTTTTTCGTGGTTTTTTTCTCTTTCTTGAGTCATAGGAAAACCGTCTTTAAAGGGTGGAAATACTAAGGAAAAATTTCCATGTGATGCTCAACTCAAAATCCTACCACCAATCCCTTGGTGAAGCCTTTGGAAATCTCTGATTAGTCAATTTCTTGATGGAGGCGAAGTTCTTACTATTGAGAATTTCGGCCCGAGAGTTAAACCGGTCTGATTGCCTACAGTGAGAACATGAACCCGAGGAATTTGAGTCAAATTTCCGACCGTTCTTGTCTTCTTGGCGATGTCCCAAAATATCTTATCCACCTAACGGTCATATCATTGAAGGGCATTTATGTCTTATCATGGGGTGCTCCTAGGCTATAAATAGCCCCCCTAAACCACTAGCTGGTTGGCTGCTCGAAGAAACTTGACACTTGTCATTTGGAGAACCCATCCTCAGGGACTTTGAGAAAAATCATCAGTGAGGAAAAACCCAAAACCAAACCCTACAAACCCAAAGTGATTGAGCATCCTTAAGAAATTGATCCTGCGTGGATCCGGCTTATTACCTTTGAAGATGCTTCTTCGGGACGGTTAGGCGTCATGGTCTAGACATCAAGAGGAATTTGGATCCCGGTGACCAAGTCTGTGAAGGTTTGGAAATGCGAAGACTTAAAGTGATTGGGCAGTCTGTGACCTTAGTTCAAGGAGAATCTGTGAGGACTTGGTGTCTGAGCTGCGTGCTTTGGGGTGTCCGGTGTGTGTCCTCGAGTTTAAATACTCGCCGCTCAACCGACGCAAGAGGCAGCAGTTGGCTGGTCTACCAAATCATTGTCTTCACCAACCTGGTTCTATTTCCTCAACCCTTTCATTTCCTCATTCTTGTTGAGTGTTCATTCATATCTGTTTGAAGACTTTGGTGAAGACTTTCTCAATTTCCTCAGTTCAATTTCTTGATCTGTTTGTCTTCTTCTTGTGCTATCCTTTTCCCTTTTACTCTTGTTTTCTTCATTTCATCATGATGACCATGCATTCTCTTATGCTTACTTCAGTACTTATTCTGCAAGTAGTTCTTCTAAGGAATTTCCTCACCCAAATTCCTCGTGAAGAATTTAAAACCCTATTCACCCCCTCTAGTCGATATAAGCACTTTCAATTGGTATCGGCAAGGTACTCCTTGTTACGTGATTTTAGTTTAACCACGGGTTTTAGTTATGTGGTTTGGATGAAGAAAGTGACATGTCCTATCTTTGGGGTCTTGATTATCCCAAGTGGAAGGCCAGATGAGGCGCCTCATGGCAATTGGCTTTTGTGGAAAATCCTTGAAATTGGTTTCTTGATCTATGCAAGGCGGACGGATGATATTTAAATTTTCGACTTGACATCATGGCAAGGACATCATCATTCCGCCTATCTGAGATAATTCAAAGCGCAATGCATCTTTGCAAAAAGCTTATCTGGGACCGAATCTCGCGTCTTGAAGGTCATCGAACCGTCATGATCCTTGGTTTGAGGACTTCAAGGAATCTCTCAAAAGCGATGACTTTCGAAGAATCATCATCTTCCATCATGCTTCATGGCAAAGGGTGTCGAGGTAACGAATGTTCCTCATCTGAATTTAGTACTATGAATGATGATGATATTGAACCTAGCTATACCAAACTTGTTTCATTGCCCAAACAACAACATGCCTTGGAAAGGTTCAAAACATGCTAGATAAAGTGATGATATGTTGGGTGAAGAAATGGATGCACTAAAGCCATTTGAAAATCTTGAGACTTGGTCTAGGTTTGACAATTCAAGGTCATCATAACACTCTCTTGTCGATCATGAAACTTTCTTATGAATTTCTTCAAAAAAGCAAGATCTTGAGAAGCTAAGTGAGTTATGAAGATCTTGAAGGGCGATTCATTACTTGCTCAACAAATCAGGCTTCTCGGGAAGAATTTGTTCCTCCATGCTTAAAGTGCATTGAGCGTGAACCTAATTCTTCA
>JAHIAM010005953.1:0-74524 GCA_021605205.1 Aegilops longissima
CGGAGTTGAGGGGAAAAGAAGCGTTGTGTCGGTGCGGCTGGGAAATGGCGATGCCTGGGGCACTGTGGCGTCTTGCAAAGCGCTCACTGGCGCCGTGGCTTTTAGGAGGAGTATAATTTTTGTTTAGTAAAGCGATCTCATTAGTTTTGGGAAGCAAATGATAAATCCGAGCGTTCAGGAATTTTAAGCGTCCTTAATTAAGTATATAAAGGAAAGTTTGGAGACCTTGTGTATTCAGTTCGCATTTTGCAAATGCGTGCATATAGCGAAACTTTACTATATACCATCTCTACGTCTCTCGATATATGCTTGCGGACTGTGCTACTCCCTCCGTCCGGTCAATAAGTCATCTTTGGTTGTGCACCATGACCAAGAAGGAGGAAGACTTATACACCTAGCGAGAGGAGTACTACTATTACTTATGTGCGTGCAAATGCGTTTCAACGATACTGATGCGGTGTTTGTAAAAGTAAAAAAACAACACTAGTCAAGCTTGTGAAAGCGATTCAATGCAAAACAAATGCAAAAAATGCTTTTGATTGTTTACTTTTAGCTTCCTTCTAAGTAGTTATTTCGTATGGAAGTACTTTATGCGGAATATCTCTTCAGGAAGGCATGCAAATTCCCAAACCGCTTCCTACATATGGTGCCCTAATAAGTTGTGCCGTGCAATTGGAATTCAACGGTACTCTACTACTAGTAGGAGTACTAGGAATGATTCTTTTAGGCTAGATTTATTATAACTACTACCTCCGTCACGGTTTATTGGTCCCCATTGTGTCATCAAATTTTGATCATAAATTTAACAATTGAAATGTTAGTGCATTGATCACATACTTTTCTCCATCTGTCTGGTTGAGTAAGTCATCTTAGGCTGTGCACGTGACCAAGGAGGAGGGAAAGCGAAAGAAATGTTAATGTTTATTTGCTAATTAATAGTATTGCATGCAATGAACTAACCACTTGCATGTCGTTTTTATATCTCAAGTCATTAAAGCATGCACACTCTTTATATCTTATTGGTTGATATGTCAAGAAACAAAGAAGCGAGGTAGAAGTTAATGCACCCAGCGCCTAAGTGTTTTTGGTATTATTTGGTTTTAAGTAAGATGACTTACACACCTAGGCGGAGGGAATGGCATTTTGTCGGTTAAATCTTTGGTCAAAATTTAGCACAAATTACAATGGTGAGGAATAAACCAGGGAATGATAGTAGTTTAGAAGCCCAAATAAATGAGTGAGGCTCCTTATTGTTACTCTCCACTGTGACTAGTCTTGTGGGAAAAGCTGGGGAAGAAGATCGAGTGTGCTAGATGAACCGGAGAAAGTAAATACGAGAGAGATGAAATGCAAAAAAGCCGGAGGAATGTGATGGTTGCTTGTCAGTTTATTTTACGGAGCCACTTATTATTCTGGAGAGTGGTTGGGTTTTGTGATATAATGACTTTCTTTGTCGCGCCACGGCGGGGTGAGAGGTGAGACTCCGTGCAGCGCCTCCTCTACACTTGTACTACATGGTACATGGTTTATTAGTCCCCCATTGAATTTGACTGAAGATTTAACTGACAAAATGTTAGTGCATGTCAACAAAAACTATATCGTTGGATTCGTATTTGAACATAGTTTTGAATGATATAATTTTAGGTGACATGCATCATTATTTATCGTACTATATATAATGTTAGTTCAATTTTGAGTCGTACTAATCTATAGTAATAAAGGTGCCCGTGCGTTGCACCGAAGAGTGAAATGCATTGATCGGGGAGTTGTTTATTTTGACAAAGGATGTGGGGGTCATCTCATGTGTAACGGGTATCGATAGGTTTCTTCGGATATTATCTCATCTCTAGAGCTCACAAACATCCGGGTGAAATAGATAAAAAGGTATCTTTTGCAAACAAAAAAGCGTTCAACTATTCAACTGCATCCAAAACTTGTGAAGAAATAACACTTATTGTGCTTTGCAAGAAATGATCTTTAATAATTAGTTTTTGAGTATCGATTGTTATACATGTTGGCTACAGATGACATGGCACTTTCTTATAGTCAACAGTTGGCTATACTATTAAGTAATATTAACAATGCCCTTATACACCTAGGCGGAGGATTAAATCAGGATGACTTGCAAGGGGCATAGGAGATGTAAAAATGGTTCATCGTAAGTCTTTCACCGATCTTATAGTAAAAAATTCATACATGGAAGATTCTAGACTAAACCATAGCGGATACACTTTTATTCATCGCGATACTCCAATAGAGCAAGATCACCATGAAGTCTCCATGCTTAGACAATGATTACATTGGCGAAGACTAATGATCAACATTTAACTTGATAATGTATTATTTTTAGAAAAACAGAGGAGGCTCCTCCCGGTTCCATTATCAAATGAAACCCAAAGTGTCTTACATCAGCTCCTTTGGAGGAGCAGTTCAAAAGCAAGGACTGCGGCAAAAAGCCACTCAAGTTTGATGACAAGCTTACGGAATCAAAATGACAAAGACACGGGCCATAAGCCCCACACACACTACATGTTTTCTAAGTGCACTTGATGTCGTGTGTCGGTGAACCTCCTTGGAGTCCCCGTGCACCGCGTCGGTAGGTAAAAAAGGATGCCATGGGTTTCCAAGTCCACATTGGCGGGATAGTCCAGCTCCCGAGTCAAGTCCGTTCGATGGCCAGGTGTGCGCCGCCCACAGCGACCGGAGGTAGTAACAGTGACCACGCACCCTTACATCTGCCTCGTGTCGGTGTAGTCGTCGTGGCGTCGCCTGATGCACATTACAGGAATTGGCGGCGGCCTGCGCAGGCCTCGCCGGTGCCCGCGATCAAGAGGAAGAGCGGCCTGTCGTCCTCCTCCAGAGACTAGCGGTGGCGGTGATCCTCCGGCGACTCCGGCATGGTGGGCTAAGTAGCACGTCTCGTACTTGATGTTTCTCCATGGGCCAGCGGTGTGCTGACTGCGCATCCGTGGTGATGCACCATGTCCGGCCCGAGCCACAAAAGCGGCATCGGGCACTCATAGCGGTGGGCGAAGGGCTCCTTGGAGGCATCGACGGGCCATCCATGAAAGCAGGGAGTGGCTGTAGGGGCGTTGCGCCGATTGAATATGAGCAAGTTACTCTGATTTAATCGAATAAGCACAAAATAAATCATGCGGCTATAACGAGAGATGAAACTAATCATGTGGACTAGCATAGTAGTAGGATCTGGAGTAGAAACATGAATTCTACGATTTCAAATAGGAAGGACGAAACACATACGGTGATAGCAGGGAGCAGCACCGTTGGCGTTGAGGTTATCGCCCATGTCGTTGAGGAAGAGGTTGCGAGTCGGGAAGAAGTTAAATCGTCGATGAAGTCGTGGCTGCTGTGATCGCGGTCACGCTCCCAGATTTCAAGCTGCGCCCGCCCGAATGGGTAGCGAGGAGGGAGTGTCTGTAGGGGCGTTGCGGCCGCCAATGGGGCCGGAGTAGCACACAAAGCAGCGAGATATCCGCACCTATCTAGTACTCCTAGTCTCTATCTATCTATATATATATATCTACTCTTATAGAAAACCGAGTTGGTGATGATGGTATGCCTGCCATCTTGTGATATAGACCGTCCGATCTATATCGGATAGAAATCAACTATGACAATTTTACAAAAGATACCGCACCTCTCTCACATTTACAGATAAGGCCTTGCCTCGTTCATCCTTATCTCCCACAACATCGTGCTCCTCCTATCTCTCTATCTCTACTACTCTTATTTGTTTTTATAACAAATCGAATAGTGCTTAGCCGCTCCGTTGCATGCCCGGCTATGAACACGCCTCCTCGCCTCCATCATCACCTGGCTGAGTCTTTTATAGGAGTAGGAGTAGAGGAAAAACCGAGTTAGTGATGATGGTGTCGTGCAATGCCGCGACATCTTGCTATTTTTTGCATATAAGTCCAAACACCACGTGACCACGGTCTTTGAGCACGGTTCATAGTCGTTCCACGCTCGGGCATTGAAGTTTGTAACTATTTTAGATTAGAATATACTACTCCTCCGGTGCTAGTAGTAGAGCAGAGTCCTACTCTACTACTCTACTCAAGCAAGTTAGGGCATAGTACTATAGTAGGTACTATAGGAATTACCATAATGTGATTACTCAAGCAAGTTATGCAGCATCGATATGACCCTCGCTGCTGGTATGTGTCTCGTAAGTCAAGCGGCGTGTTGTAGTCATCATCACTGTCCACTTCCCGACACATATTAGCTTCTCCATCTTTGTCGCTTTATAATCTCGTCCAAGCTTCCATCCCGCTAAGGCGCCTCCCCCCTCATCGAAACCCAAGCACCAACAATGGCAGAACCGGCGTGCCCGCTGAAAGAGTGGCTGAAATTCGCTCCCACAGGAGGTAATCAAGCTCATTGTTTAGGTGTGTGGACAATCTCGGTACCATGCCGCTCGCCGCGTGCTCGTCGGGGCTGTACCGTTTACTCAAAGCCCTCAGGCCGGAGCTTTTTAAGCCAGCTCCTTGCTTGCTGATGTTGCCTGATCTTCAGAAACGGCACGTCACGCAGCATAACCACCCGTAGGGTGGCGAGCATCAACCCGCTTCACTGCGATCCGATCCCCGTCAGCCTTAGCTACATTAACGGCATGTACTGGGTCGGCATGAATACGTCTTGGATGGTGCTCGTTGACGGTTGCGGCAGCTGGATGCTCGTGGAGGTCTACACCCGGCGATTGATCCCCCTTCGTTCGATTAACACTTTGCCTTTGGCACGCCGCCCAGAATACTCGGAATCTTATAGTAGCCAACATGATACCAAGTTTGATTTGCTCAAGGTTGTAATCTGCCAAGTTCCCACAAGATCTGCTGAATTATAAAGACTTTAGGCTAATTGCGTTCTTCAACCGCGGTCTCGCCTATCGGCAGTCACTGCGGTAAGTGGATAAATCTGCCGTCCATCGCGGGATCATACATCCTCCATGGTTCTCGATGCCATTGAATACAAAGGGCTTCATTTACGCTGTCGACTCCTTCTATGGCTGGACGTGTTATTTGGCCTACTCGATCATTCGCTACAAGGCGGCTGTTATAGCAGTATGTTACTTTCCTATGATATCATGATGGCTTGCTTATATTCTTGTCAACATTCTTGAAAAAATATTCATGCTCATAACATGCTGTTCTTAAGATTGACTAAATCAAGAGCCCTTTTTATTTGACTCAACTTGATATGATGTTGTAGGCCGCTGGTGTCCCTACCCTTCCTAATCCAGAACCTTTCAGCGAGCGGCATAGCGATTGCAGGTGGTTCTGGCTCGATCAGAACGACGGCGAAAGATTGATGATTGTTCGCCGCGTGCGGACGTGTTGTTTCATGGAATACAATCACGATCTTTGCAAGGTCTTTGAAAGCGGGATCCAGCTTCTACGGGCCTTCAGGAATTTTTGACTAGAGGCTGGTAAGTAGCCTTGGTACATGCTCTCTGTTTGTCAGACTGAATTATCCGATTAACCAGGAGGAGATAACCGGCTGACAAGGATCATGATGGCGATCTTTGTTTAGTTCATCGAGGCAAAACTGTGTGTACACAGCGTACCATGCGTCTCTGCATGCACCATACCCTAATATGTGCTGCCACGCTCTGCAGCCCAAAGTAGGAGAGAGAGATGCATAAGTGTCGGACTTGACGACCTGCTAGCTGGAGTTTCCCCGTCGGGCACCCATCTGGTTCAAGCCGTCGGTAATCTCCTGACTTAATAAATAGTAATGTCTAAGCGAGGCAGATTAGTTAGATCGTACACTTGGTGTAGTAGGATCTTTATTTAGTTTGATGCATACACTTGTTCTTTTTTGGTAGCCCTTTTGTAATGATGGTTCATGTTTGGTTTGGAAAAGAGAGCTGCGTCTTCACTCTTACGGCTGCTACATACATTGCACCCCTAGCCACGGTTGTTGCTGCTGCTGTTTTCAATGTACAATCGGTAGTATATTTCATCTGTTGGTTGAATAAATGTGTTGTTAGAACGACAAACACAATGTTTTGGAAGTCATTGCACGGTTCGATCCTTTAGTGCATGCGTGCCGTCACGTAGCTCATACTATTTTTCGTCAGACACATTTTCCACTTGTTGATAAGATGCATGTGATGAAGGCCCAATAGAAAGCCCATAATTAGCTGGAAGGGAGGCTCTCACATGAATCCGGCCTAGGTACATGCTCATGGTCCCTAAACATGAATAAGTAAATAAATAAATAAAGCCAAATGCTCATGCACCGTTCTTTGGGAAAATAGGTAGCCCAGTATTTCTTTTGAAGAATACCCAAGCTAGGCCTATTTGTTTTCTCGAATCACTGGGCTGCAAATCTTTCAAGGCGAGGAGGGATGCATTCCGTCCTGGCCAAAGTATGGTCAATTTTTGTTAAAAGTAATATCAAAAGGGTTGAAAATTCCAAAAAATTATTGCAAATGGGATATTAGTTTTTTTGTTTTTTGTTCTTCTTCGATATCTTATCGTATTTCATTGGATTTAACATGACATAGTACTAATTTGTTTTTAAATTTGTTTAGTATGTCTATTAATTTTTGGATTAAGAATATTTAGTTCCCCGGCAAAAATTTGCGAATTTTCAAAATTTCGCACATATTTAGTTAATTTTTTACCACAGTCTTGACGAGAAAATGGCCAGCAATTCTAAAAATGGAAAGCGGGCTGCAATAAATTACATTTGAATTAGAAAATGAGTAAAAATTATAAAAATAATAGCAAATGGGCTGTACCGCCCACAGTTCGAGGCTGACTTGTTTACAAGGCTTTGTTAGTGAACACCACGATTCTAGCGGCGATGGTGTTGGATGTCCATCCAGCGGCCGGCGTCTTCTTCAATCTCTGATCTTCCTGCTCCGGCCGCCTAAACTAAGCGTGGCCCGGACTGCTGCTCCCTCCTCTTGTGGCCCGGCTGTGATGCCTTGCAGGCTTCCCGACCCACCCTACTCCCTCCATTGGCCTGGCATACGCAATCAAGCTGCCTCCTTATTCTGCGAAAAAAATGATTCCTCCCACGACATCACAGGGCGCACGGTTGGGAGGCTGACACATGGGCCTACTCGTTGGCGCGTGTCATGGGGGCTTGTCAACTTAGTCAACAAAGCGATTCTAGCAGCGATAACCGTTGGATATGATCGAGCGGTCATCTTTGCTTCTTTATCGCTGCTCTTCTTGCAGACGCCCAAACCAAGCGCCCGGGGAGACCGCTTTGCTCCTGCCTCCGATGGCCGGGTGTGCTGCCGTTGAGCCTCCTCGCCCCTACTACTCCCACCGCTAGCGGGGCCTCGGCTAGCGGCAGCCACACCGCGGCCAGAACTAGTCAACCCTCGTACTCCTCTCCGCGTGGGCATCCTTTGCCGTGTCTTCCCGGCTCCCGTCGTCCCGTTCCTAGGCCTTGCCGTCGTCCATCGCCTTTGTGATCTCTGCGCAGCATGGTCAATGTGGTCAACGACATTCCATTGGAAGAGTATTGTACGTGGAGAGGCTGACAGCTGGGTCTACGGCCACAGCCCAGTTTTTGTGATTTGCCAAGTAAGTCGCTTTGTCGGGCTGTTGGGCTGCAAATCTTTCAAGGCGAGGAGAGCTTTCATTAATTTGGTAGAGAAAATAGCCCATCGATAATGAGAAATGGGTTGTACATTTTAAAACACATCAAACCCGGCAATTAGTTTCAAATATCTTTTTTTCATTTCGAGATTTTAAATTACATTAATTTTTATGCGTGGAGAATTTGTTGGATTTTATATTGATATACATTTATTTTTAAAATCAGTTGAATGTGAGTCGAAATTTGGGATTAAAAACAGTTTGGACCTTTTTGAAATATGCAAAATTTCATATAATTTTTTAACCATGGCCTAATATGGGCTGTAATGCTAACAAAAGAATCTGAGCTCCAAAAAAACCTTAGAATTAGTAAATGGGCTGTAAATTATTAGAAATAATGGCAGATGGGTGGCGTGTTGTTTTCCCGATTTTGAGGCTTTCCTAAAAAAGGTTGGCCTTTAGCGGTGGCTGTTGGATGGGCATCCAAGCAGCCGTCGTCTTCTTCAATCTCTGCTCTTCTGCTCGGCCCGCTCAAACAAGCGCCCGGCGGAGACTGCCTCCCTCCTCCCTGGCCCGGCTCGACAGCTCGGACCCACCAGCTATATCTTACGCGCATGAGAAGTGCCTCCTTATGCACAAAAATGAATACTCCCCTGTTGGCTGGGACCCGGTATAGTGGCAGGCTGACTTGTGGGCCTACTAAGTTAGCGAGGGACGGAGGGCTTTGTCAACAGATCAATATGCGATTCTAGCTCTAGTGAACATCGATGTCCATCCAGCGGCGTAGTGCTTCTTCAACCTCTGGTCTTCTTGCTCCGGCCGCTCAAACCCAGCGCCCGGTCGTGCCTCGTGCTCCGCCTCCCGTGGCGGCTGCGATCACGGCGGAGCCTCCACGCCCCCTACTACTCCCACCGGCTGGCCGGGCCATCCCTCTACTCACCCACCCCTATTATTGATGGCGGCGGCAGCCTCACACATAGTGAACCCGGTGAACCCTCGTACTCCTCTCGCTGGGCATCCTTTGCGCGTCTTCCCGGCTCCGTGTCGTCCCCTTCCTAGGCCTCGTCGTCGTCCACCGCCACGGTGTGCTCGGCGTGGCGTGGTCAGCGTGGTCAAGAGCGGCTTCCATCGGACATGGGTACATACATGGAGAGGCTGACAGTGGGTCCATGGCCAGCAAGAAGTGCCTCCTTATTATCATATAAAATAATTATTCCTCCACAGACAGGCGGGGACCCACAGGACAGGCCACCAGTGTTCTGAAAAAAGCGTTTCCCCATGATTGCTGGGACCCACCAGCTACACCTTCGCATACGGGAGGAAGTGTGTTGAGGCAAAAAAAACAAAAGCGATTCCCCCACATTGCAGGGACCCACCAGCTACATCTTCGCATGCAAGGAAGTGCGTCAAGGCAAAAAGCGGCGATTAAGCCCGGGACTCTTTGGGACCGCCATCTCCATGCCTTAAGGAATGCGTCCGAGTAAAAATGATTAAGCCCCACTTGCTGGGACCCACCAGCTACATCTTATACGCAAAAGGAAGTCGTCCGGGAAAAAAATGATTAGCCCCTCTAACTACAGGGACCCACGGCTACATTTCGCGCATAAGAAGTGCACGGCAGTTAGGACCCACCTGTTCAAAGCGTCGTGGCGTTGTCATTCTTATGTGACGTGTACATACATCTTTGATGCGTTGTAGAGCGCATTGCGTGTCATAGTGGCGCGCATGTAGCATGTACGTCACGTGCGATGGCGAGGGTGCAAGAAAAAAAACGTCTGACCCGCGTCACGTACATCTGGCGAGGGTCTCGAATGCCTACTCATGCTACGTCTGGCCGGGGCTGCCGTGTACATGGGCTGGGTAGAGCGGAGAATATGTAAATCGTCGTCGTGTTCATGGGGGTAGCGGAATCCGTCGTGTTCATCGGGAGGCTACTGAGCGGCGTGGGAGGCAGCGGAATGCGTAGGAGCCAACGGCAGCTGGGTCGAGCAGGAATCGTGGTGCGTGTTCGCCGGGAGGCTTGGGCGGAGCGGCGATGGAAGCGAGGCAGGCATACCGCTGTGGAGAAGCGGACCTCCTATGTTGGAGCAGGGTCTGTTGATCGGGAGGGGTGTAAGGTAATGCAAAAGCGAGAAGCGGACCTCCTCTTTCTGTCGAAGCAGAAGTGCGTGCTTGATCGGGAGGAGTGTGGCGTACCAGCAGCAGCTCGACCCCTACGGTCGGAGAGGAGGTCCTGTTGATCGGGAGGGAGTGGGCGTGCCGCCAAGCAGGTAATTGACCTCCTCACGGTTGTTGAAGCAGGAGGTCTGTTGATGCGGAGGTGTGGCGTACCGCAAAGCAGACGAAAGGACCGCCTACGGTGGCAGGAGGTCTGTTCATCGAGAGGGGTGTGGCGTGCCTGAAAGCGGGACTCCACGTGATCTTTTGTTCATCTCCACCATCGACCTCCTCCGGCCTCCAGGCTCTGTCGACCTCCCTCCGGCCTCCACGGGCTCCCTTCAACCAGCCTCCACCTTGGCCTCCAAACTCTTGTTCAACCACCCCTCCAATGTCTACTATTCATCCAGCCCTCCACACCACGGGGTCCTGTTCCCACCACCTCCCGGGCACCCCTCCACCGTCTCTGTTCATCCAACCCTCCACCACACCACGGGGTCTGTTCATCAGATACTGCCACCGCTCACTGTTCATCAAACCCCCATAGCGCTCTTTTCATCAATCGATGGCTTGATTAGCGGCGATGGCGAAGAGAATCGCTCGATCGGGTTCGATTAACAGCCATCGATCGATCGCTTGAGTTGATAACGCATATAACTGCTGATTGCAATATTTCGGGTTCGATTAGAAACCAGCGCCTCGCTCGAGAGTTCGAGTTAGAACCAACGCCCTACACACACGCAGCATCATTAATACGACAGAGAAAGCAGCGCATTCGGCCCGACCTCCCACCGTAACAAGGAACTCCCAAATTTTCCTCCCCTACCGCTTCTACGGTTTTTCCGTCATGGGCGGAAAAAGAATGTCATGCAGCTGCATCTCCGGCCCGCCCAAGGCGAAAAGCCCATTTTACATCATGTTTTTGTCGCTAAGTAGGAGCCCACCACATCTATGATGATAGCGGGTTTGTCACAATTATCGTCATGTCGGTGTCATATGTATAATGAGAAAAAATTTACGTTCAGCCAAAAATGTCATGGATGTGTCTTTTTTGTAGTGAGCACCATTGATCCTCGGCTGGCAATGGCAAGCCAACGCCGAAACAATAATGTAGGAACCCAAGAAGCGGCGGTCAATGCGGTTTAGTGGTTCCAAATCCGATCAACGGAAGAAGCCATTCAAGGCAAATAAAGATGGCCCATCCGGTTTAGGCGAAGTCTTGGATGGCCGTGTCAAATTCATTGCAACCACGACAAACCCGCCAACCATACCAACATAAATTGTTGGATTTTCAAACAAGCGGGAAAGCTCAACGCCCGAACACAAAGGAAGGGGCCGCCTAGTGGCGGCAAAGGCGAGGAGACTCGCCCGGCCAAGCACACAGGGACAAAAGCAATTTCCCCAGTAAAAGCAGTAAACATGATATACGTGGCGCATATACTAAAGGGAAGCAAGGGCATGCACAGGGCGACTAAGCCATAAAGCCGGGGCGTACCAAAATCTAACCCATGGGCAGCTTGTCCGATCACTTTTGATGGTAATGCCACCATAGCAGGTATCCGTCACAAGGGTTCGACAGCTTTGGTCCTCGACCCAATCATTGATGGATTCCATCTCATCACAGGTCATACGGATGGCGGCGAGCCTTAATTTGCTCTATCAAGACAATGTTAGCAAAATGGGCATTGATCCCTCAAGGATCAGACCACCACAACTACCAACTAACGGTGTAATACACGGCGAAGAAGCTCCTTTATGCGGGCTCAATCACCTTTGAAATTGTCTTCGTTCATTGGACAACTACTAAAGCAAAGCCTTGATCTTTGATATTGTTCGATTACGTAGTGGATATCATGCACTGCTTAGGCGGACCTGCTTCGTTTCAATGTGGTCCCACACTCACAGTATCTAAAGCTTAAGATGCCCGGTCCACGCGGCGTCATAACGATCACTGGAAAAACGGAACAACCCCTCCGTTCCGAGGAGCATATCACGGCCATCACAGCCGAATTACAAAGCAGACTCGTTAAACCGCATACCTTATCAGCCATTAAGCCACCGGCCTCTACTACCTGGGACGGTCAATTTTGAGCTGGATTAGCGAGTTCGCCTCTCAAAATGCGCTCACCGCATATTCCTTGAAGTTCACATAGTGCATGCATAATTAAGCACTTAAAATACCTTGGTGGTGGGTGGAGGCACAATGCGGACATACCTCTATTGCAGTTAAGCCTCCTACAGTTTTTCTCCTTCTTTTTAAACTATTATCTTATCTGTCACATCATGAATCAAAACCTATTAAATGCGATGGACTGCAAGGACTCTTCGAGCCCGACTTCATCCGAGCAACCAAAAGGTGCTCCTTTTAAGGAATCCTCTTAACTAAAGCAAAAGGCAAGCGGGGCGTGCGACGGGAGGTCCAAAAGTTTTTATGAACCAAACACTCTATTTAAAACCTGGATATAGCCTTTTCCTAATCCTTCGACCCTGGCATGTAAAATGACACAGGTAGAGGTGTTATGTCTGTGAATTGCGCTCGGCGTATCAATCAGATTCCATTGGACATAATCCGTCTTGATATTTATATTTTCCTTAATAGAGCTGTATTTTACCTTTTAGGTGGTTTCACATACACACCTCGGCATCTAATCGCGAAGCTTCGATATACCAACATATTAAATTGCCAACAAGTCCAAACAGCTCTACAACATACTTCAGCGTCATGAGTTTTGACATTATATGCATCAGCTCCGAATCATGTCTTTGGTCAATAGTTGGGTTGCCCGGCTCCTGTGCTTACTACCTTACGTTCCACTCTATCGGCTAGGGTAATAAAGGGAGAACTACTGCGATTGTGTTTTCGGTTCACTGGTTAAGCACCTCGATGAAAGCCCGAAAACTGGCATCATGATGCAGCGAGCTGGTCAACCACTCAGCGACTTATTAAAATCTTTTGCGATTTCTTCCATATAACACGAAGGACCGTTTCCCGGTCATCTATGTAGCGCAGCCGTATTCGGATAACCGCGTACATACAAGGGGCTATATCGTAGACCCACCATCAAGCTCCTATGGCTAAGTGAAGGTGTTAAAGCCCTATAGTTCTATTGCCTAGTTAAGCCTGCTTGACACATCATTAGCGGACCAAGGCGCTGGGTCAAGTGTGATGGGTTGCTATTCTAACACCCCGCATTATATATGCGAGGGCTGAAAGCCACGGTAGCAAACCTTGATTATAGAAAAAGCGGCACGCCTGATGAAATGCCTTTTCGGGCAAAAGGCATAATATATAACACAGCATAATATATCATAATATTGTTACCATAATTCCGATCTATTAACTTTCGAACATAATATTCTTGAGCAACGACCCTCTATCAGCGGGCGCCCTCTAGGACATCTTCAAAATAATGCTCCGTGATGCGATGGTCCTTGCCTTGGGTGGACTATTTGCTGCAACATCTGCGACCTCCATTTTACGCCCGATGCGTCTTGGCCGGGCAAAGGCCATCCGTGCACCTTCAATGCCGCCCGACCGTTCTAACGGCGTCGATCTGCGACACCGCATCAACAAGTCCTTTGCACCAAACCGAAATAACATTTACGAGGTGGCTCGATTAGCCCGCAATGAGACCACGACTTCCTTCATAGCGCGCTCGGACACCTTGTGGAGCTCGGCCTCTTTAGGCCATTTGTTCGTTCAGCAATGGCCAGGCAGCTTTGGCGTTGAATTGTGACCAGAAAAGCTTCTCCACTTGCATGTCCGTCTTTAAAAGCTTGATAAAGCTGCGCGCGCCAGGTGACACTCTTGGACGAGGTCAAGAATGAGTTTGGAGAACTCCACAATTGATTAAGCGAGGGCATACTTGGTCACGAATTTAGTCTGTAATAGAAAGGGCTTACCGGCCGCTATCTCCCGGCTTTTGGATCTCCTCCAGCCGCTCTGGAGCTTCGGACCCGTGCTCTCGCGCCTCTTGAAAAGCCTTGTTGAGTTCTGCTGCTTGGCTTTGTTATCCTTCTCGAGTGATTCGCATTGGCTTGTGGCATCCTTCAGCTCTCACGCCATGGTAGATATTCTCTCCTCACACTGGCGCCGGGCGGCTCGTTCAGCCTTTAACTCAGCATCGCCTTCTTGATAGCCGCATTGCTCACTCGGCTTGCTCCTTGGCGGGCAAGTTCAACTGAAGGGTCTCAACACCAACAGCACCATCTGCAATTATGCATGTCGATATATAATTTTTCAACCGTGCTCATATTTATTAGCCATGCATAAGCCGGCGGACCCCAAAACATACCTTGTGCCTCGTCGAGCCGCTTTGATGATAAAGTAATGCCCTCATCCAGCTGACTCAAGTTTACGCTTTAAATCTGCACCTTCACCAACATGGGCGATGCGCCATTGACATACCAACCTATTTTAAAATTAATCATGTCATTTTCTGAGCATATCTTTTTGATCCTCTGATTGCCTCCTTGTGGAAGTCGGCCGAGTCTCGGGGGCTACTATCTATACACAGGCGCATTACGGCATGTAAAGGCGGTTAAGATATTACATTGCATACCTCAAAGCCTCTTAGTAGGCCGCGTGAAGGCTTCATTCAATCCGCTTCTTTGAATGACAGAATCCTTTCAACTACTATACCCATTAAGGTATGATGTTCCTCTGAGATGGACGCATTCTGCAGCATGCCTATTAATGTATCCGGCGCCTCCGGACTCCTGGAAGCGGCTGCAGGAGTACGAACTCCCTTCGAAGGGATATGTTTACTCGACCATAGAGTCGTCTTCAGCTATAAACCGGATAGTCCGGGGCCTTTATTATTTGGTCCCGCGTGAAACTACACCAGACCCTTGTGGCCAGGCAGTATCACCTTCCAGGCACAGCCTTCATTGCCCCTCGCGCCACTTGATGATCGGGGGAGACCCTCCGGGATGACACCTCGAAGTCATCCACTGTAAGGGGCGAGGAAGCATGTGGAGGCATCTGGCTCCATCATCTCCGGAAGCAGGTCACCCAGGATGAGGGAATTGAAGCGGGGCTGGGCGGGCGGACAAACATATATTTAAGATGTTACCCTTGTGACCTGAAAAGAACGGTATATGTCTAGAATACCCTTGTTCACTTACGATTACATGTGAGGCTTTTTCCTTGACGGAAGCTACAGCGGCAGCGTCATACGCAAACCCGAACCATCGTGAGGGGACATCTTCCCTCTCTTGGGAGCCTCTACCTTCAAATCTTTGGAGGCGGTCCTTTTCTTCCCATGGGAAGAAGGGATATCAGCTTCTTCTTCCCCTTCGTCTTCAGAAGAGGGACTTGGTCTTCTTGGGACATAGCGTCTGAGTGTACCTTTAGAGTGGGAACCACCACTGGCCTTTTGCTCTCCTCTTTGTCCTCCTTAAGCGGCACGTGATCGGCACAGAGGCCGACATCCTTGTTAACACAGGATCGGTTGAGTCTTCGAGAAGTGGGGCCGAACACCTAATTCATTCCGCTTTCTTTATCCATCCCTGGTCGAAGACAGGTTTCTCAGTATATTGATATAGGATAATCAACTAAGTTGTGTTCAGGAGTCGAGTGCTTATCGAGGTATCCGGATGGTTGCAGTCGAGGCTGATGTCCTCGGTTGTATCCGTCCACTGCTTTCGGGTCCCGAAGAATAACTTCCACATCCCTCTGTGAGTTGTGTCGAAGAAGTGCTAAAGGGTCCGTGGTCCTTCCGGATTGAACTCCCACAAGTGGAGAGGTAAGTGGCGGCATGGCGGGGACCCGGACTAGCATTACAGGTCATGTTGATGAGGCCGATGTCCTTCTCAAAGGAGACTTCAGATATATGTCTTTGTAGCGTCATACTTCATCAATTGATCCCAGATCCAGCTCCTTATTAATCCATGATACGAGTTGTAATGGAGGCGAGATCGAGAAGCAGGTGTAGCTGCCCACTTGGTACCATGGTGAGGAGTCTGGATTAGGGGGTATCGGGACAAGGGACTATATCCTTTGGCGGACTGTTGGACTATGAAGATACAAGATTGAAGACTTACGTCTACGTGTCAGGATGGGACTCTCCTTGGCATGGAAGGCAAGCTTGGCGATCACGGATATGTAGATCTCCTCCCATTGTAACCGACTCTGTGTAGCAACCTAGCCCCCTCGGTGTCTATATATATGCGGAGGGTTTAGTCAATGGGACCAATAACAATAATACCATAGGCTATCTTCTAGCGTTTAGCCTCTGATCTAAGTGGTAGATCAACTCTTGTACTACTCATATCATCAAGATCAATCAAGCGAGGAAGTAGGGTTATTACCTCCATCGAGAGGGCACTGAACACAGGTAAACATCGTGTCCCCCTGCCTCTTATTACCATCCGCCTTAGGCGCGCATTCGGGACCCCTACCGAGATCCGCTGGTTTGACACCGACATTGGTGCTTTCATTGAGAGTTCCACTATGTAAATATGCCGTAAAACTGGATGGCTCCTCCGATCGCCGATAATGATGCGGTCCGAGTGAGGTTTTCCTCCCGGACGGATCTTCGTGTTCGGCGGCTTCGCTGCGAGACCTTCAGCAGCCCATCTGGAGCGGATCGAGAACTACACCTTAGCCACCATGTCAGGTTTGGAAACTTGAATTACCTGTCGATATCTGTGGAGACTTAATCTTTGTGATTCAAGCCCATGCAGGGGTGCGCCGCGATCCACAGCAGCGATGTAGCTACGTCGTCCGGACGATGTCGAAATCACGCCCGACAACCACTCCGGCCTTCAATCCGGGCAGACTATGCCATGTCACGAAGGCAGGCGGATGGGCCCACCTTGGAGGCTGCACCCTCAGTGGCGATAGAGCCGAATACTGACCTTACCCCTCACGAGAACTGTTGGGGATATTACTACTGGGCGTAAACCGGCCTATCTGGGCGGGTTAGTGCTTCATCGATGAGTTCAGCAGGGGTAAAAGCCCAGTATGAAAGTAAGGGCCCAAAGGCACATGTAGTGGTTTAGAACACATGGCCGTCAACCCGAGCCTGGTATGTAAACTTGTATCGTAAGTTAGGAATAGGAGAGACCAACCAGCGGATCTGAATATGAACCGGAGATTGGGACTCTACGAACCGGCAGGCGTCACTGTGTATATAAAGGGGATGACCGGGGCGGTTCAAGGACAGAACAACAACAACTTCGAGGCCTAAGCGAAGCTTATTTGCTCCCTAGCCGCCGAGACCACATCAATCCCATCACAACTAGGCGTAGGCTTTTACCTTCATCGAAGGGCCGAACTAGTATAAACTCTTGTGTCTTTGCGTATGCTTTAACCCCTTCAAGTTAACCCGTGGCGATGGCTCCACGACTAAGTCCTTTCATGAGGACATCTGCCGTGACAAAACCCGACGGTTGGCGCCTTGTGGGGCGCTATCGCTACGATGGTTTGATGATCTTGGAGGCAAGTTTGAAGGACTCGAAGGCTATGGGCGGATGACCAAGAGTCGTCGCGGCAAGCTCTACATGACGGCGGCGAGGATGGGGCCCGAGGTAGCTCAATCGATCACGGATACGGGTCCCCTTTGGTGGCATATCGTTTTCATCGGCAAGATCGGTGAGCGAGGGCTGAGGCGAACATTTGCACCGACCTCGTCGAGACGGCTCAGCGTCACGAGATCTGCCGAGTTAAACCGGCCGTGAAGCGTGCCTTTGTAGGAGTCATCCACGGAGGAAGTTATGAGGACGGATCGAGAATCTGGCAGCGGCTATCGTCTACTCGGCAGCGAGTCCTCAACGGGCTGAATCTCTATATCATCTACAAGATGGCGGATTGGGGGCTGTTCGATGGTGGCGAGTATTCGGACCCCTCGACCTGCCCAACAGGGTTGGAATATTCATGGCGGTACACAAGCAGCGCTTCACTCTTGACTGCTTTCTGGCGATGATCGCGGTTCAACAACAGCGGCATGCTGCCGGGCGAGGCCACAATCGCCCGCCGGCTCAAGTTTATCAGATCTGTTCCATGCATTGGTTGCGCTCATGGCGGAAGGCTAACCCGGCGGATCAGGACACTCATACGCGGAGATCGCGAAGGTGAAGGAACAAATCACTTTCGAGGCTAAAAGCGGATCTAAGCAGGCTGCGAGGCCGCCGATAGCGATGCGGGCCGC
This sequence comes from Aegilops longissima, assembly GCA_021605205.1. Classification (NCBI taxonomy): domain Eukaryota; kingdom Viridiplantae; phylum Streptophyta; class Magnoliopsida; order Poales; family Poaceae; genus Aegilops; species Aegilops longissima. Next base: position 17,891 of record JAHIAM010005953.1, read on the forward strand.
TTTATTGCTGCGAGCTTATAGGCTCATGTTGGATCGAAGCAGCGTCACATGAAGTCATGAAGAGAAATACAGATCCCGTTTGCCTTCAGCTTTCAAGGAAGAGACCTCTTCAACACCCGGAGGGGAACCGATAATCCGCGGTGATAGCTGGCGGAAGCTTTGGGGCCAAGCGCGCGGTCAGCCCGCTTAATAGATCTACCTCGCCATAATGCCGGTCGCCTCGGGCTGTGCAAACACCACGGGTCACTACTCCAACCCGATGGATAACCTTGTTGCAGCTGCGGCATGGGCTGGAAGCTATTCAATTGAAGGTGATTCACCACGAGGCGGTGAGGCGCGCCGGGTCAAGGAGGCTCCTTAGGACAGCTTTGGTCCAACGAGCGTATTAAATGCGACGCTTGACGGATCCACTCTACCCCGCCCAAGCAGACTATGGCGAGCACGTGGATGAACCGGCCGTATCCAGTAATGCCGGCGGTAGTGCGCCCGTGGCAACAACCGGCGGGTGGCGTCGATAACGCAGGAGGTGGTGTACGGGCCAGGCCTTGAGGAGGCCGAGTTAGCAACACGACATCGAGCTTATCGACTTCGCCGGTTCGTCAGACCATCTCGGTCGAGCACAGGTTACCTCTAGCTCATTAGGGGTGCCTTGCCTCGTCCACTGCTACGCAATGTCGCGCTTGCCCAAAGACTTCAGGGTCAGCGCAAGGTGCCAAATTACCTTGCCGATTTAGCTCGAGAAGCATGGATGAAAAGTTATGAGATGGCCATGGAGATCTTTGGATGTGGATGAGGCTGCGTGTACAAAGTACTTCACCATGATGCTTTCGAAGCACGACCCGTACACTGGTTGAAGAGCTTGCCGCCCAATTCTATCAATTAATGGCCCGATTTGCGGACCGGTTTATCCAGAATTTCAAAAGATACACGTGGGCAGCCCATGTCCGTAGTGGACTTGGTGGCTTGTGTCAGGGAAGAAGTCAAGAACCCATTGGATGCACGCCGCCCTTGAAATCTTGCACTCATCGAGACGGGATCAACGCTGACTCTGCGATCTTAACCACGGAGGGCAGCTGCGGTTTAAGCCTTTGAAGTTGAAGTTAGGGCATGCCAAGCGGTTTTATAATGACATCGGCACTCTCATGGGCGCTTTAGTGAAGTATGCTTATTACGATAGTACCAAGGATCCCGAGTGCGATGATGATGAGGCGAGGGAGGGAAGGAAGAACATCAACTCCAAGGGCCAGCAACATCACTCGGCAGGTAATGGTGGGGGCAAGCGTAAAGCGAATGGCAACATGGACTTCGTAGCTAACACCAGCACAAGTGAGGGCCAGCGGCGCAAAGGTAAACAACCCGAATCGAAGTGGGCGCCTAATCCCAACCGGACGCTTGAACTAACTATTGAATCAACCCTGTCCGAAGCATGGGGCCGAAGGAGGCGCTTGACAAACCACCTCGGAAGGATTGCTACATTATGAAGGAGTTCAAGAGTTCTAATGCTTTCGGTATGATCAAAGGTTACGGCGGTTCAGGATCCGGGCGGATTACGGTGGAGGAAATTCCGGTTCAGGATTTAATGGTAATCGAGCGGACATAACAATCGAACAATCAGAATAACCAAGGTGGTTACAACCAGCCTTGATCGGGTTATCGAGCAACCCAGCAGTTGAATAGTGGGCAGTACCATGTCTTCACCACTAGCTTAGACAAGCGGGACGGAGAAAGTTGAAGCGGGCGATTCAACTTGTTGAACGGCCATGCCCAATACCTCTGCTGGTCGGAGCAGCCCATCATATCAGATGAGAGGATCATCCTCCCGAATTGACAATCCGGGTCAGCTAGCCTGGTGGTGGCACCTCGGTGGGAGTTATAAGTTCACCAAGGTACTCATGGATGGAGGAGCAGCATTAACATCCTATACTATGAGACCTTCCTTCCGTATGGGGACTAACGGATAAACATCTCAAACCATCAATACGGTGTTCCATGGTGTGGTACACAGCAAGTCAGCATATCCTGTTGGAAAATAGCTCTGGAAGTGGCCTTTGGTGATGAATATGACTCGGATCGGAAACATTGGCGTTTGAAGTGGTAAAAATCAAGTCCATATCATGCCTACTGACCGCGGCGACTTATGCCAAGTTCATGGCACGGCCTTGTTATATCTATTTGCAGCTCAAGATGCGGGTCACAAGGGGCGATAACGGTTCATGGGAGCGCAAGATCGCTTTGGAGTGCGAGGAAGGAGATGCGACTTCACGTGAAGTCGGTTTGTACCACCGAGGCTGAAGTATTATAAGGACAATGTTGATCCGGCGGACATGACTCCATTGAAGAAGCCAACTATAGAGCATGATCCGGCCCTGAAGTTCAAATCGGCAGCTGAGACTAAGCTTGTTGACTTCGTGCTGGCGATCGTCCAACGAGTTCGTATCGGTGCCAACTTGGATCCGAAATAGGAAGCGGCTCATCGAGTTCATCCGTGAGAATCGGGACATTTTGCATGGAAGCCTTCGACATGCCGGTGTACGAGGCAACTCGTTGAGCACACTCTTAATGTTGATCCCAAGTACAAACCGGTGAAGGTTTCTCCGCGGTTTAACGAAGAAAAAGCGCAAAAGGCCATTGGAGAGGAGGTGGCGGGCTCTTAGCAGCTGGTTTTATCGTTGAAGTCTTCCATCGGTGGCTTGCTAATCGGTGCTGGTTCTTAAAAAGCGACACTTGGCATGTGTGTGGATTACAGATCTTAACAAGGCTTGTCCGGCAGATCCTTTGCCCTCCCCGCATTGACCAGATTATTGATGCCCGCTGCGGGTTGTGGCGTTGAGCTTTTTGGATGCATATTAAGGTATCATCGGTCAGGATGGCGATTAAGGACCAGGAGAAGGCGGCGTTTATCACTCCCTTTGGAGCCTACGCTATGTATCTATGCCTTTTGGGCTCAAGGCGCCCAAACAACTTATCGCGTTGTGTAGAATTGCTGCATAAACAGATCGGCCGTAATGTACGCCTATGTTGATGATATTGTGGTCAAATCAAGGAGAGGAACAGCGATTAGCGATTTGAAGAAACCTTTGACAACTGCGGGTTTACAAGATGATGCTCAACCCGGCCAAATGTGTCTTTGGTGTTCGGCACGCCAAATTATTGGGTTTTCGTGTCCAGCGAAGGATTGAAGCTAATCCGGAGAAGATTCGGCTATTACCTCCTGGCTAAACGAAGTGTATGCGATGTCCAGCGTTTGGCAGGCGGATTGCCGCTCGAGCGGTTTATCGGCCGCCTCGGAGAAGGCCATCCCTTTATGCGGAATCTTTGAAAAACCGGATCGGTTTATGCAGAGTCGGCCGCCCGACGAAGCGTTGGAGACTTAAAGCGGCAATTAGCCAACCGCTTTGCTCGCCGCTCCCATTGACAAAGAGCGCTTTGCTATATATTTCTTGCTAATGCGAAGGCGGTCGGCGTGGCCATTGTGGTGGAAGCGGAAGGCGGGGAAGGAGCATCAGTTCAACGTCCGATTTACTATATCAGCGAGGTACTTATCGAATCTAAGCAAAGGTATCGCATTGGCGAGAAGCTGGTATATGGAGTTTTCATGGCTAGCGGAAGCTGAAGCGGTATTTCGAGGAACCCCATCACGGTGGTGATTCGCTCCTTTAAGCGATATCATCTGAGAACGAAGCGGCGGCCCGATTGCTAAGTGGGCTATAGAGCTTGGGCCTTGCAGTTGAAATACATACCTCGGGGCGGTGAAGTCTCAAGCACTTGTGGATTTCATTAATGATTGGGCGGAGTTGCAAGCACCTGAAGAAAAGCGGATCACACATATTGGACCATCCATTTTGGCGGATCGAGGCAATTGGAGGGCTCGAAGGCTGGAGTCATTTAACTTCCCACGGTGACAAGTTTTATTCGTTCTCCGTTTAATGTTCCTTGTACTAACAATGCAGCTGAGTATGAAGCCTTGCTCCATGGTCTCCGGATGGCTAAGGAGATGAATCTAAGCGGGTTAAGTGCTTGGTGACTTCGGACCTAGTGGCTCAACGGTTATACGGCACTTGGGATTCAAAGGACCCTCATGGCTGCATATCGTCGTGAGGTGGATATTGTCGCGAGAGTCATTTCAAGGGCTATCAGGTGGACCCGTGGACCGTCGGAAGAATGAAGTGGTGGGCGCTTTAAGTCAGTTGGGCTCTCAAGCATAAACCGGTCCCCCAATGTTTTCTGGGCGTGCTGCACAACCCGTCGGTCAAGCTCCTGGTGAAGCGGTTGGCTATTCTGATCCGGAGGCTCAATTGGTGGCAGCTCTTCCGTCCTCCGGTTGGGCGCTTCCTTATCTTGCGTAAATGAACGAGGCGAGTTACCAGAAGATGAGGCGTTGGCCCGGCGGATAGTCGGCGATCTAAGTCTATGACCATTGTTAATGGCAGTGCATCATTGCGGCGTGTCGAGGCGTTTCAATCTTGTGTCTGAGGAAGGCTGTGAAATATTGCGTGAGATCCACGAAGGAGATGTGGTCACCATGCGGTTCAAAATCCTTGGTGGCTAAAGCGTTCCACGGTTTTTATTGGTTGTTGCTCATCTTGATCACGGAAGATCTGGTCGAACGATGTGATTGTTGCCAAAAGTTTTCGAGCGTGCTCATGTACCAGCCCAAGGTTGAGGATGATTCCAATTACTTGGCGTTTGCAACTTGAGGGCTGGATATGGTTGGGCCTTTCAAAGGTCCAAGGACGAGAAGACCCACCTCTCTGGTGGCGGTCGACAAGTTTACAAAGTGGGTAAGCGAGAACCTGTTAGCAAGTGTGATGCGGCCACGGCGGTTCAGTTCACCAAAAGGTGATTTTCGGTTTGGCTTTCCACGGTATCATCACAGATAATGGTACCAATTTGTCCAAGGTGCCATGAAGGAGTTACTGCGAACATGAGCACATCCGACAGCGTTTCTTGATAGCTCACCACAGGTCCAATGGTCAAGCGGAAAGAGCCAATCAAGAGATCTTGAGAGGCATCAAGCCCGGCTTATGGTCCCTTTGCGAGAGGACACGGGTTGTTGGGTAGAAGAGCTACCGTACGTGTTATGGAGTATAAATACTCGCCTTCCGGATCCACAGGATACACACCTTTCTTTATGGTCTATGGAAGCGGGCGGTTCTCCCCGATGACATCCGTCATGATTCACCTCGTGTGGCAGCTTATGTTGAAGCGGACAACGAGGCAACGCAACAAGGCGCTATGGACCGGTTGGATGAGGAGCGTGACATAGCAGCTGCCCGCTCAGTGATTTACCAACGGATCTTCGTCGTTACCATAGTCGCGAATTGAGAACAGAACTTTTCAAGCGGGAGATTTTGTGCTTGGCTCATCAAGACGGTGATATGCTGAGTTATCCCCACCTTGGGAGGGAACTTTCATGGTCGAGAAGAATCTGCACTGGTCGTACTATCGATCGATATGCCGAGCATAAAGACTCACGCATACGTCGAGGAGGAGGAGACCAACGGGCCGTGGAACATAGCTCATCTTGACCTTATTATACGAGCCATCGGCTCTACTTATGTATATTATGGCGATGTATATATTATGAATAAAGTAATAAGCAGACCTCGGCTAAAAGCGGAATTATTTACTACATACATCATGCGTGGTTACATGGGTTATTACATCTTAAAAGCGGACTCGGTTTACCCCAGAGTTTGCTTTCAAAAGCTTTATGATATCACTTGGGGGCTTGGTGGCGTCGAACCAATGCAACATCTTTTGATAGGCGAAAGCCACCGGATCACAGGGACATGGTCAAGTCTAAACCAGATCACGCCTCTTGATCGGCCTAAGGCCATAGAGTCACTTGAGGGCTTGGTGAACCCGAACTATTGCCGCCACTTGATGACGCATAATGCCACGAGTTTCAGTTGGGACTGGCTGACTTGATCCATGGCTACACCTTATAGGGGAGCTTGGTAGGTGTCCGACCATGGTAACACCATCTGATCGGCTCGATAAAGCCTTCTTTTTAGCAAGCGGTTTATCATTGCCTTTGCTTCCATGTTTTTCATAACTATTATTTGATTTTGTTGCGTTTCTTAAACCGATAACATTTTAAACAGTTCAAGCTGTCAATTGGAATTCGGTCCATTTTAATCCGGAGATAATTCTTCGGTTTGACTTTTTACATTAATATCCCATTATGGAGTAACGAGGGGCTTATCATGACCAGACACGATTTACATGGTAAACCGGCATTATAAACACGAGGCTGTTTTTCTCCTTTGGCCGGTAACAGTTTATACAACCTCCGCTTCAAGATTGGCTAAGCCAACTTCACGCCCGATGATGGCAGTTTAACATTTGTATGTGCGAGGCGGTATCAATTGAAGGTTCGATCATTCAATCAAAATTGTCGACACCATTGCGCGAGCATATTAAAAACAAAAGTGTTGGCTATCCTATTACAAGGCATTGAGGCCCAAATTCTGGAATTGCTTCATAACGGGCAGTTTACGATGCATCAACAAGCTTGATGGATTAAGCTTCATTGCGGGTTGGCGTGAAGAAGATGGGTGCGTCTGGCGTCAGTTCAACTTCTTCCTCCTCACCATCCAATGGCGGAAGTCATTGGTGGTCGATCAATCCGGGTTAAAGCCTAAAAGACAGCCTCTTCACTTATAAGCTCAGCGGATCAGCGTCGAGGGCATAAAGTGTTACTTACGGGTTGGTGGAACAAGGTTACGCACTTCGAATAACAGCTTCAACCCGTCACATTACGGCGTCATAGAAGGAAGCGGTGAAATCGTCAGGTTGGCCTCTTACCGATTGACTCGCCGGAAGGGCATCTCCTTGTTACCCGTTTGAGAGCATCATTATCAAATGCTTCGCCATTTTCTTGAAGCACTGGGAAGCCTTTGGCTATGTCGGCGGATCAGGTCAGATATCCATGCTTTGGCGCGAGTTAGTGCCAATAAGGTGCCGCCAGACAGTGGATCGTTTCAATTCTTCTATCTGTCTTTGGTATCATAGATAGCGGTCGAGTCGTCCTTGATCAATGTCGGAGCTGCGTTATCGTAAGAAGTGGCGCAAATAACTTCGCTGAGTGCGGTATACAGCTGTTCAATTAAGCGTATCACAACGGCCTTGAGTTTCTTCCGCATGTCGAGCCGGATGAGCAATCGCCTACCTACACGGTTTAAGAAAGTTCAGGTTAAATCGGAGAAATTTCAAATCGAATATCCATCACAACCTTGGTGAAACATTGCTTACCAAATATTGCAGAGGTCATGGCATTGATTTGGCGCTTTAATCTAGTGAGCTCTTCCGTCACGGTTAAATAGCTCCTTGGCATCCTCCGCCCGTTTTAGCAAGCCCGCCTTTTGATTATCCCGGCCGGCCCGCTCGGACTTAAACCACTCCTTGAGCTGCTCCATGGTAGTCAAGGCGGTTTTCAATTCATCCTTGGCCTTGGAGGTTTACGCTTGTTGAGATTTCAGATTTTCTTGAAGATCATTGATTTGTGAGGCTTGTTGGCGTATCTCACTCTGCAACAAAAAGGGAGCATGTTAATATTTTCATTACAAGTCCCAAGCGCATAACTAGTCATACACTATTATTCTGGCGGCAGCAGCCTCACACATGTGAACCCGGTGAACCCTCGTACTCCTCTACGCTGGGCATCCTTTGCAGCGTCTTCCCGCTCGTGTCGTCCCCTTCTGAGCCTCGTCGTCGTCCACCGCCACAGTGCTCGGCGTGGCGTGGTCCAGCGTGGTCGAGCGGCTTCCATCGGACATGGATTTGTACATGGAGAGGCCGACAGCTGGGTCCATGGCATGCAGAAGTGCCTCCTTATTATCACATAAAATAATTATTCCTCCACGGCGGGGACCCACAGGACAGACCTGTTCTCAAAAGCGTTCCCCATGATGCTGGGACCCACCACTACACCTTCACTTATAAGGAAGTGTGTTAGAAAAAAACAAAAGCGATTCCCCCACATTGCAGGGACCACCATACATCTTAGCATGCAGGAAGTGCGTCGGGCAAAAAGCGGTCCTTGTGCTGGGACACTTGATTCATCTTATGCCATGAGGAAGTCGTCCGGGTAAAAATGATTCGCCCCCACTTGCTGGGACCCACCAGCTACATCTTATACATAAAGTCGTCGGGAAAAAAAATTCCCCTCTAACTGCTGGGACCCACGGCTACATTTTACGCAAGGAAGTGCACGTGGTTGGGACCCACTGACCAAGCGTCGTGGCGTTGTCATCTTATGTGACGTGTACATACATCTTGGTGGATTGTGAGAGCATTGCGTGTCATAGTGAAGCGCATGTAGCATGTACGTCGTGCATGCGAGGGTGCAAGAAAAAAATCGTGACCCGCGTCACGTACATCTGGCGGTCTCGAATGCCTACTCACTTCGTCTGGCCGGGGCACCGTGTACATGGCTGGGTGGAGCGGGCGCATTAAATCGTCGTCGTGTTCATGGGGGTAGCAGAATCCGTCGTGTTCATCGGAGGCTACGGAGCGGCGTGGGAGGCAGCGGAATGCGTAGGAGCCAACCGGCTGGGTCGAGCAGGAATGTTAGTGCGTGTTCGCCGGGAGGCTTGGGCGGAGCGGCGATGGAAGCGAGGCTGGCATACGCTGTAGACGGACCTCCTATGTTGGAGCAGGGTCTGTTGATCGGGAGGGTGTAAGGTACCGCAAAAGCGAAGCGGACCTCCTCTTTTTGTCGAAGCAGAAGTCGTGCTTGATCGGGAGGAGTGTGGCGTGCCGCCAGCAGATAAACCCCTGGTCGGTGAGGAGGTCTGTTGATCGGGAGGGTGTGGCTGCCAAAGCAGGTAATTGACCTCCTCACAGTTGAAAGCAGGAGGTCTGTTGATCTGGAGGGTGTGTACGTAAAGCAGACGAAAGGACCGCCTACAGTGAAGCAGTCTGTTCATCGAGAGGTGTGGCGTACCTGAAAGCGGGACTCCACGTGATCTTTTGTTCATCTCCACCATCGACCTCCTCCGGCCTCCTGGGGCTGTCAGCCTCCCTCCAGCCTCCACGCTCTTCAACCAGCCTCCACCTTGGCCTCCCACGGCTTGTTCAACCACCCCTCCAATACTATTCATCCAGCCCTCCACACCACAGGGTCTGTTCAACCACCTCCCGGGCACCCCTCTCTTTGACATCAACCCTCCACCACACCACGAGGTCTGTTCATCCGGACATACGCTCATGTTATCAACCCCGCGCTCTTTTCATCAATCGTAAGCTTGATTACGTGATGGCGAAGAGAATCGCTCGATCGGGTTCGATTAAGCCATCGATCGTCGCTTGATCAGTAGCATAACTGCTGATTACAATCGCTCGGGTTCGATTAGACCCAACGCCTCGCTCGAGTTGAGTTAAACCAACGCCCTAGCACTGCAGCATCATTAATACGAGAGAGAAAGCGCTCGCTCGGCCCGACCTCCCACCGTGGCAAGGAACTCCCAAATTTTCCTCCTCGCTTCTACCGGTTTTCGTCATGGGCCCAAAGAATGTCATGCAGCTGCATCTCCGGCCCGCCCAAGGCAAGCCCATTTTGTCATGTTTTTGTCGTAAGTAGGAGCCCACCACATCTATGATGAAAGCGGGTTTGTCACAATTATCGTCATAGAAGTGTCATATGTATAATGAGAAAAAATTTACGTTCAGCCAAAAATGTCATGGATGTGTCTTTTTTTAGTGAGCACCGGTGATCCTCGGCTGACAATGGCAAGCCAACGCCGAAACAATAATGTAGGAACCCAAGCGGCGGTCAATGCGGTTTAGTGTTCCAAATCCGATCAGCGGAAGAAGCCATTCAAGGCAAATAAAGATGGCCCATCGGTTTAGAGCAGTCTTGGATGGCGTGTCAAATCATTGCAACCTGACAAACCGCCAACCATACCAACATAAATTGTTGGATTTTCAAACCGCGAGCTCAACGCCCGAACACAAAGGAAGGGCACCCTAGTGGCAAAGGCGAGGAGACTCGCCCGGCCAAGCACACGGGACAAAAGCAATTTCCCCAGTAAAAGCGATAAACATGATATACGTGGCGCATATCCTACAGGGAAGCGCGGGCATACCAGGGCGACTCGCCATAAAGCCCGTCGTGCAAAAATCTAACCCATGGGCAGCTTGTCCGATCACTTTTGATGGCCATGCCACCAAGCAATTATCCGTCACAAGGGTTCGGACTTTGGTCTCGACCCAATCATTGATGGATTCCATCTCATCACAGGTCATACGGATGGCGAAGCGATAATTTGCTCTATCAAGACAATGTTAGCAAAATGGGCATTGATCCCTCAAGGATCAGCCACCACAACTACCTACTTGGTGTGTAATACACAGCGAAGAAGCTCCAGCATGGGGCCAATCCTGCTTGAAATTGTCTTGGTTCATTGGACAACTACTAAAGCAAAGCCTTGATCTTTGATATTGTTCCGTTCAGTAGTGGATATAGCACTGCTTGGGGACCACGTTCGTTTCAATGTGGTCCCCTCACAGCTTAAGATGCGGTCCGCAGCGGCGTCATAGCGATCATGAAAAGCAGAACAACCCCTCCGTTCCGAGGATATCAAGCCATCCGGGCCGAATTACCAAACAATTCGTTAAACGCATACCTTATAACCATTAAGCCACCGGCCTCTACTACCTGAGACGGTCAATTTTGAGCTGGATTAGCGATTCCGCCTCTCAAAATGCGCTCACCGCATATTCCATGAAGTTCACATAGCGCATGCATAATTAAGCGCTTAAAATACCTTGAGTGGTGGAGGCACAATGCGGACATACCTCTATTGCGGTTAGCCCTCCTACGGTTTTCTCCTTCTTTTAAACTATTGCTTATCTTTTTCATCATGAATCAAAACCTATTAGTCGATGGACTGCAGACTCTTTGAGCCCGACTTCATCCGAGCAACCAAAAGTGCTCCTTAAAGAATCCTCTTAGCTAAGGCAAAGGCATTGAGCGTGCGACGGGAGGTCAAAAAGTTTTTGTAGACCAAACACTCTATTTAAAACCTGGATATAGCCTTTTCCTAATCCTTCGACCCTGGCATGTAAAATGACACAGGTAGAGGTGTTATGTCTGTAGATTAAGCAAGCGTATCAATCGATTCCATTGGACATAATCCGTCTTGATATTTATATTTTCCTTAATAGAACTGTATTTTACCTTTTAGGTGGTTTCACATACACATTTCGGCATCGCGAGGGGGAGCTCGATATGCCAACATATTAAATTGCCAACAAGTCCAAACAGCTCTACAACATACTTCAGCGTCATGAGTTTTGACATTATATGCATCAGCTCGAATCATGTCTTTGGTGATAGTTGGGTTTGCCGGCTCCTTACTTACTACCGTTTCCTCTATCGGCTAGGGTAATAAAGGGAGAACCTCTGCGATTGTGTTTCGGTTCACTGGTTAAGCACCTCGATGAAAGCGAAAATATTGTCATGATGCAGCGAGCTGGTCAACCCTCGTGACTTATTAAAATCTTTGCGATTTCTTCCATATAACACGAAGGACCGTTTCCGGTCATCTATGTAAGTGACCGTATCATAACAGCGTACATACAAGGGGCTACTCGTAGACCACCATCAAGCTCTATGGCTAAGTGAAGGTGTTAAAGCCCTATAGTTCTATTGCCTGGTTAAGCCCGACACATCATTAGCGGACCAAGGCGCTGGGTCAGTGTAGTGGGTTACTATTCTAACACCCGCATTATATCGAGGGGGCGGCTCTGATGGCAAACGGATTATAGAAAAAGCGGCACGCCTGATGAAATGCCTTTTCGGGCAAAAGGCATAATATTTAACAATATATCATAATATTGTTACCATAATTCCGATCTATTAACTTTCGAACATAATATTCTTGAGCAACGACCCTCTATCAGCGAGCGCCCTCTAGGACATCTTCAAAATAATGCTCGGCGTGCGATGGTCCTTGCCCTTGGTGGACTATTTGCTGCAACATCTGCGACCTCCATTTTACGCCGATGCGTCTTGCGAGCGAAAGCCATCCGTGCACCTTCAATACCGCCCGACCGTTAACAGCGTCGTCGAACGCATCAACAAATCAACGCACCAAACCGAAATAACTGTTACGAATTGGCTCGATTAGCCCGCAATGAGACCACGACTTCCTTCATGGCGCGCTCGGACACCTTGTGGGCCTCGGCCTCTTGGGCCATTTGTTCAACAATGGCCAGGCAGCTTTGGCATTGAATTGTGACCAGAAAAGCTTCTCCCATGTCCGTCTTTAAAAGCAGTAAAGCTCGCGCGCCCAGTGACACTCTTGGCCGAGGTCAAGAATGGTTTGGAGAACTCCACAATTGATTAGCGAGGGCATGCCGGGTCACGTTTGATACGTAATAGAAAGGGCTTACCGGCGCTATCTCCCGGCTTTCGGATCTCCTCGAGCCGCTCTAGCTTCGGACGTGCCTCGCGCCTCTTGAAAAGCCTTGTTGAGTTCGGCTGCTTGGCTGTTATCCTTCTCGAGTGATTCGCATTGGCTTGTGGCATCCTTCAGCTCTCCGCCATGGTAGATATTCTCTCCTCACTCTGGCGCGGCGGCTCGTTCAGCCTTTAACTCGCATCGCCTTCTTGATAACCGCATTGCTCCTCGGCTTGCTCCTTGGCGGGCAAGTTCAACTGAAGGTCTCAACATAACCTTACATCTGCAATTATGCATGTCGATATATAATTTTTCAACCGTGCTCATATTAGTATACATGCATAAGCCGGCTGACCCCAAAACATACCTTGTGCCTCGTCGAGCCGCTTTGTTGATAAAGTAATACCCTCATCCAGCTGACTCAAGTTTACGCTTTAAATCTGCAACTTCATAACATGGGCGATGCGCCATTGACATACCAGCCTATTTTAAAATTAATCATGTCATTTTCCTGAGCATATCTTTTTGATCCTCTGATTGCCTCCTTGTGGAAGTCGGCCAGAGTCTCAGGGGCTACTATCTATACACAGGCGCATTCGGCATGTAAAGAGCGGTTAAGATATTACATTGCATACCTCAAAGCCTCTTAGTAGGCACGTGAAGGCTTCATTCAATCCGCTTCTTTCAGACAGAATCCTTTCAACTACTATACCCATTAAGGTATGATGTTCCTCACGAGATGGGCGCGTGCGCATGCCTATTAATGTATCCGGCGCCTCCGGACTCTGGAAGCGGCTGCGGATCTGAACTCCTTGAAGGGATATGTTTACTCGACCATAGAGTAGTCTTCAGCTATAAACCCGGATAGTCAGGGGCTTTATTGTTGGTCCCGCGTGAAATTTCACCAGACCCTTGTGGCCAAAATATCACCTTGGGCAGCCTTCATTGCCCCTCAGCCACTTGATGATCGGGGAGACCCTCGGGATGACACCTCGAAGTCATCCACTGTAAGGCGAGGAAGCATGTGGAGGCAGCTTTCCATCATCTCCGGAAACAGGTCACCCAGGATGAGGGTATTGAGGCGGTGCTGGGCGGACTGCAAACATATATTTAGATGTTACCCTTGTGACTGAAAAGAGCGGTATATGTCTAGAATACCCTTGTTCACTTACGATTACTGTGAGGCTTTTTCCTTGAAGGAACTGCAGCGGCAGCGTCATACGCAAACCCGACCATCGTGAGGGGACATCTTCCCTCTCTTGGGAGCCTCTACCTTCAAATCTTTGGAAGTCCTTTCTTCCCATGGGAAGAGGGATATCAACTTCTTCTTCCCCTTAGTCTTGAAGAGGGACTTCAGGTCTTGGGACATAGCGTCTGAGTGTACCTTTAGAGTGGGAACCACCCCTGGCCTTTTGCTCTCCTCTTTGTCCTCCTTAGCGTACGTGATCGGCACCGAGGCCGACATCCTTGTTAACACAGGATCGGTTGAGTCTTGAGAAGTGGGGCGAACACCTAATTCATTCGCTTTCTTTATCCATCCTGGTGAAGACAGGTTTCTCGATATATTGATATGGGATAATCAACTAAGTTGTGTTCAGAATTAGAGTGCTTATCGAGGTATCCGGATGGTTCGATCGAGGCTGTGTCTCGGTTGTATCAATCCCTTTGCTTCGGGTCGAAGAATAACTACATCCTCTGTGAGTTGTGTGAAGAAGTGCTAAAGGGTCGTGGTCCTTCAGTTGAACTCCCACAAGTGGAGAGGTAAGTAACGGCATGGCAGGACCGGACTAGCATTACAGGTCATGTTGATGAGGCCGATGTCCTTCTCAAAGGAGACTTCAGATATATGTCTTTGTAGTACGCACTTCATCAATTGATCCCAGTCCAGCTCCTTATTAATCCATGATACGAGTTGTAATGGAGGCGAGATCGAGAGCAGGTGTAGCTGCCCACTTGGTACCCGGGTGAGGAGTCTGGATTAGGGGTATCCGGACAACGGACTATATCCTTTGGCGGACTGTTGGACTATGAAGATACAAGATTGAAGACTTCGTCTGCGTGTCCGGATGGGACTCTCCTTGGCATGGAAGGCAAGCTTGGCGATCACGGATATGTAGATCTCCTCCCATTGTAACCGACTCTGTGTAACCCTAGCCCCTCCGGTGTCTATATATAAGCGGAGGGTTTAGTCAATGGGACCAATAACAATAATACCATAGGCTATCTTCTAGCGTTTAGCCTCTGATCTAAGTGGTAGATCAACTCTTGTACTACTCATATCATCAAGATCAATCAAGCGAGGAAGTAGGGTTATTACCTCCATCGAGAGGGCCTGAACTGGGTAAACATCGTGTCCCCCTGCCTCTTATTACCATCCGCCTTAGGCATGCAGTTGGGACCCCTACCGAGATCATTGGTTTGACACCGACATTGGTGCTTTCATTGAGGTTCCACTATGTAAATATGCCGTAAGCTGGATGGCTCCTCCGATCATCGATAATGATGCGGTCCGAGCGAGGTTTTCCTCCCGGACGAATCTTCGTATTAAGTGACCGCGCTGAGCCAACTTCGCTTGCCATCTGGAGCAGATCGAGAACTACACCTTAGCCACCATGTCGGGTTGGAAACTTGAATTACAGTCGATATCTGTGGAGACTTAATCTTTGTGATTCAAGCCCATGCAGGTGTGCCCGCGATCCTGACGAGCGATGTAGCTACGTAAATCGGACGATGTTAAAATCACGCCCGACAACCTCCGGCCTTCAATCGGAGCAGACTATGCCATGTCACGAGCAGGCGGATAGACCCACCTTGGAAGCTGCACCCTCGGTGGCGATAGAGCGAATCTGACCTTACCCTCCACGAGAACTGTTGGGGATATTACTACTGGGCGTAAACCGGCCTATCTCTGCGGGCGAGTGCTTCATCGATGGTTCAGCAGGAGTAAAAGCCAAGTATGAAAGTAAGGGCCCAAAGGCACATGTAGTGGTTTAGAACACTGTGGTCAACCAGGCCTGGTATGTAAACTTGTATCGTAAGTTAGGAATAGGAGAGACCAACCAGCAGATCTGAATATGAACGGAGATTGGGACTCTACGAACGGAGGCGTCACTGTGTATATAAAGGGGATGACCGGGGCGGTTCAAGGACAGACAACAACAACTTCGAGGCCTAGGCGAAGCTGTTTGCTCCCTAGCCGCCGAGACCACATCAATCCATCACAACTAGGCGTAGGCTTTACCTTCATCGAAGGGCGAACTAGTATAAACTCTTGTGTCTTTGCGTATGCTTTAACCCCTTCAAGTTAACCCGTGCGATGGCTCCACGACTAAGTCCTTTCATGAGGACATCTGCCGTGACAAAACCCGGCGGTTGGCGCCTTGTGGGGCGCTATCGCTACGATGGTTTGATGATCTTGGAGGCAAGTTTGAAGGACTCGAAGGCTATGGGCGGATGACCAAGAGTCGTCGCGGCAAGCTCTACATGACGACGGCGAGGATGGGGCCCGAGGCGGCTCAATCAATCGGATGCGGGTCCCCTTTGGTGGCATATCGTTTTCATCGGCAAGATCGGTGAGCGAGAACTGGCCGAACATTTACACCGACCTCGTCGAGGCGGCTCAGCGTCTGAGATGCGCGAGTTAAACCGGCCGTGAAGCGTGCCTTTGTAGAGTCATCCACGGAGGAAGTTATGAGGGCGGATCAGAATCGGTGGCGGCTATCGTCTACTCGGCAGCGAGTCCTCAACGGGCGAATCTATATCATCTACAAGATGGCGGATTGGGGGCTGTTCGATGGTGGCGAGTATTCGGACCCCTCGACCTGCCCAACAGGGTTGGAATATTCATGGCGGTACACAAGCGGCGCTTCACTCTTGACTGCTTTCTGGCGATGATCGCGGTTCAACAGCGGCATGCTGCCGGCGAGGAGGCTGTCGCGCGCAGGCTCAAGTTTATCAGATCTGTTCCATGCATTGGTTGCGCTCATGGCGAGAGGCTAACCCGGGATCAGGACACTCATACGCGGAGATCGCGAAGGTGAAGGAACAAATCACTCGAGGCTAAAAGCGGATCTAGCAGGCTGCGAGGCCGGAGATAGCGAGCGAGGCGCTTTAGGCTGTGAGCTTATAGGCTCATGTTGGATCGAAGCAGCGTCACATGAAGTCATGAAGAGAAATACAGATCCGTTTGCCTTCAGCTTTCAAGGAAGAGACCTCTTCAACACCCGGGCGGGAACCGGTAATCCGCCGTGATAGCTGGCGGAAGCACTGGGGCCAGGCGCGCGATCGGCCCGCTTAATAGATCTACCTCGCCATAATGCCGGTCGCCTCGGGCTGCAAACACCACGGTCACTACTCAACCCGATGGATAACCTTGTTGCAGCTGCGGCATGGGCTGGAAGCTATTCAATTGAAGGTGATTCACCACGAGGCGGTGAGGCGCGGGTCAAGGAGGCTCCTTAGGACAGCTTTGGTCCAGCAGGCGTATTAAATGCGGCCCTTGACGGATCCACTCTACCCCGCCCAAGCAGACTATGGCGAACACGTGGATGAACCGGCCGTATCAAGTAATGCGGCGTGGTGCGCCCGTGGCAACAACCGGCAGGTGGCGTCGATAGCCCAGGAGGTGGTGTACGGGCCAGGCCTTGAGGAGGCCGAGTTAGCGACCTGACGTCGGGCTTATCGACTTCGCCGGTTCGTCCGACCATCTCGGTCGAGCACTGGGACCTCTAGCTCATTAGGGGTGCCTTGCCTGGTCCACTACTACGCAATGTCGCGCTTGCCAAAGACTTCAAGGTCGCGCAAGGTGCCAAATTACTTTGCCGATTTAGCTCGAAGCATGGATGAAAAGTTATGAGATGGCCATGGAGATGCTGGATGTGGATGAGGCTGCGTGTGCAAAGTACTTCACCATGATGCTCGAAGCACGACCCGTACCTGGTTGAAGAGCTTGCCGCCAATTCTATCAATTAATGGCCCGATTGCGGACCGGTTTATCCAGAATTTCAAAAGATACACTTAGGCAGCCCATGTCCGTAGTGGACTTGGTGGCTTGTGTCCGAGGGGAGTCAAGAACCCATTGGATGCACGCCGCCCTTGAAATCTTGCACTCATCGGACGGATCAACGCTGACTCTGCGATCTTAACCACGGAGGGCAGCTGCGGTTTAAGCCTTTGAAGTTGAAGTTAGGGCGCGCCAAGCGGTTTTGTAATGACATCGGCACTCTCATGGGCGCTTTAGTGAAGTATGCTTATTACGATAGTACCAAGGATCCCGAGTCATGATGATGAGGCGAGGGAAGGAAGGAAGAACATCAACTCCAAGGGCCAGCAACATCACTCGGCGGGTAATGGTGGGGGCAAGCGTAAGCGAATGGCAACATGGACTTCGTAGCTGCAGCGTACAAGACAAGGCCCGGCGCAAGGATAAACAACCCGAATCGAAGTGGGCGCCTAATCCCAACCGGACGCTTGAACTAACTATTGAATCAACCTGTCGAAGCATGGGGCCGAAGGAGGCGCTTGACAAACCACCTCGGAAGGATTGCTACATTATGAAGGAGTTCAAGAGTTCTAATGCTTTCGGTATGATCAAAGGTTACGGCGGTTCGGGATCCGGGCAGATTCTGATGGAGGAAATTCCAGTTCGGGATTTAATGGTAATCGAGCGGACATAACAATCGAACAATCAGAATAACCAAGGTGGTTACAACGAGCCTTGATCGGGTTATCGAGCAACCCAGCAGTTGAATAGTGGGCAGTACCATGTCTTCACCACTAGCTTAGACAAGCGAGACGGAAAGTTGAAGCGGGCGGTCAACTTGTTGAACGGCCGTGCCCATTACCTCTGCTGGTCGGAGCAGCCCATCATATGGATGAGAGGATCATCCTCCCGAATTGACAATCCGGGTCAGCTAGCCTGGTGGTGGCACCTCGGGTGGGAGGTTATAAGTTCACCAAGGTACTCATGGATGGAGGGAGCAGCATTAACATCCTATACTATGAGACCTTCAACCGTATGGGGACTAACGGATAAACATCTCAAACCATCCAATACGGTGTTCCATGGTGTGGTACACGGCAAGTCAGCATATCCTGTTGGAAAATAGCTGCTGGAAGTGGCCTTTGGTGATGAATATGACTCCAGGATCGAAACATTGGCGTTTGAAGTGGTAAAAATCCAAAGTCCATATCATGCCACATTGAGGCGACGTATGCCAAGTTCATGGCGCGGCCTTGTATA
This sequence comes from Aegilops longissima, assembly GCA_021605205.1. Classification (NCBI taxonomy): domain Eukaryota; kingdom Viridiplantae; phylum Streptophyta; class Magnoliopsida; order Poales; family Poaceae; genus Aegilops; species Aegilops longissima. The sequence goes on from JAHIAM010005953.1 coordinate 36,542, forward strand.
TCTATTTGCAGCTCAAGATGCGGGTCACAAGGGGCGATAACGGTTCATGGGAGCGCAAGATCGCTTTGGAGTGCGAGGAAGAATCTGACTTCACGTGAAATCGGTTTGTACCACCGAGGCTGAAGTATTATAAGGACAATGTTGATCCGGACATGACTCCATTGAAGAAGCCAACTATAGAGCATGATCCATTTGAAGTTCAAATCGGCAGCTGAGACTAAGCTTGTTGACTTCGTGCTGGCGATCGTCCAACGGTTCAACATCGGTGCCAACTTGGATCCGAAATAGGAAGCGGCTCATCGAGTTCATCCGTGAGAATCGGGACATTTTGCATGGAAGCCTTCGACATGCCGTGTCTACGAGGCAACTCGTTGACACACTTAATGTTGATCCCAAGTACAAACCGGTGAAGGTTTCTCCGCCGGTTTAACGAAGAAAGCGCAAGGCCATTGGAGAGGAGGTGGCGGGCTCTTAGCAGCTGGTTTTATCGTTGAAGTCTTCCATCCAGTGGCTTGCTAATCGGTGCTGGTTCTTAAAAAGCGACACTTGGCATGTGTGTGGATTACGAGATCTTAACAAAGCTTGTCCAGCGGATCCTTTGCCCTCCCCGCATTGACCAGATTATTGATGCCGCTGCGGGTTGTGGCGTTGAGCTTTTGGATGCATATTCGGGTATCATCGGATCAGGATGGCGATTAAGGACCAGGAGAAACGGCGTTTATCACTCCCTTTGGAGCCTTACGCTATGTATCTATGCCTTTGGGCTCAAGAGCGTAAACAACTTATCAACGTTGTGTATAGAATTGCACGCATAAACAGATCGGCCGTAATGTACGCTATGTTGATGATATTGTGGTCAAATCAAGGAAGGAACAGCGATGCGATTTGAAGAGCAACGACAACTGCGGGTTTACAAGATGATGCTCAACCCGGCCAAATGTGTCTGGTGTTCGACACGCCAAATTATTAGGTTTTCGTGTCCAGCGAAATTGAAGCTAATCAGAAGGGCTATTACCTCCTGGCTAAACGAAGTGTAATGCGATGTCCAGCGTTTGGCGAGGCGGATTGCCGCTCGAGCGGTTTATCGGCCGCCTCGGAGAAGGCCATCCCTTGCCGAATCTTTGAAAAACCGAATCGGTTTATGCAAGTCGGCCGCCGACGAAGCGTTGGAGGACTTAAAGCGGCAATTGGCCAACCGCGTGCTCGCCGCTCCCATTGACAAGGCGCTTTGCTATATGTGCTTGCTAATGCGAAGGCGGTCAGCGTGGCCATTGTGGTGGAAGCGGAAGGCGAGGAAGGAGCATCGGTTCAACGTCCGATTTACTATATCAGCGGTACTTATCGAATCTAAGCAAAGGTATCCGCATTGGCGAGAAGCTGGTATATGGAGTTTTCATGGCAAGCGGAAGCTGAAGCGGTATTTCGAGAACCCCATCACGGTGGTCGATTCGCTCCTTTAAGCGATATCATCTGAACAAGAAGCGGCGGCGATTGCTAAGTGGGCTATAGAGCTTGGCGCCGCAGTCGAGAAATGCATACCTCGGGACGGTGAAGTCTCAAGCACTTGTGGTTTCATTAATGATTGGGCGGAGTTGCAAGCACTGAAGCGGATCACACATATTGGACCATCCATTTGTGGGATCGAGGCAATTGGAGGGCTCGGGGCTGGAGTCATTTAACTTCCCACGGGTGACAAGTTTTATTCGTTCTCCGTTTAATGTTCCTTGTACTAACAATGCAGCTGAGTATGAAGCCTTGCTCCATGGTCTCCGGATGGCTAAGGAGATGAATCTAAGCGGGTTAAGTGCTTGGTGACTCGGACCTAGTGGCTCAAGAATTATGCGGCACTTGGATTCAAAGGACCCACTCATGGCTGCATATAAATGCGTGAGGTGGATATTGTCGCGAGAGTCATTTCAAGGGCTATCAGGTGGACCCACGTGGACCGTCGGAAGAATGAAGTGGTGGGCGCTTTAAGTCAGTTGGGCTCTCAGCATAAGCCACATCACGGTGCTTATCATCATAATAGCTCTTACGGCGCGATTAGCGGCTTTGAATTCTCACGAATGACTTGGCACATTTCTTACATACGTGATCAAGTCATTGCCAAGAAGTTGGCGTTCACATCTCGAGACCAATTGAGAGGATCGGCACTTTACGCCATAGAAATTCGAATGGGGCCTTGCCGAACTCGCTTGGAAGCTGTTGTTGTAGGAGAACTTCGGCATATGGAAGACAATCTTCCCACTTCATACGAAAGAAATGACACAAGCCACGAGCATATCTTCAAGGATTTGATTAACTCGCTCAACTTGGCCACTTGTTTGAGGATGGAAAGCTGTCTTTGAAAGCGAATGTTGGTGCCCATGGCCTACGAAAAGAATCCCAAAACTTGGAGGTAAATATGCTGCCATGGTGAAGAGATCACTTGTGGAATGCCGTGCAAGGAGACAATCACGGAGGTGTATAGCTCACGCCAAGCGAGCTGCTGTGATGGATTCTTTGATAGGCAGAAAATGAGCCACTTTAGTAAGCTTGTCAATGACAACGAAGATAGCATCATTTCCACGCTTGGACTTTGGAAAGCAGTCCGAAGTCCATCTCGATATGATCAAACTTCCATTCGGAATAGCAAGAGGTTGGAGGAGACCAGCTGGTCTTTGGTGTTACCTTTCACTCTTCTGCGGACATCACACTCATTCACGAATTGAGCAATTTCTCGCTTCATTCGAGTTCACCAATATATTTGCTTGAGGTCATGGTACATCTTCGTACTTCGGGATGAATGGATAGAAGCGAATTGTGAGCCTCGTTCATAATGACTTTTCATGAGATCACCCTTAGGAACCACAATCCGGTCCTCAAAGAAAAAGTATCTTTGTCATCAGCGTGGAAGCACTTGTACTTGGAAATGCCCTTATCGATACCACGTTTCACCTTTTTCACCATGGTATCCAGAAGTTGAGCCTCACGAATCTGATCTTCCAAAGTAGGAGAGACTATGAGGTTGGCAAGAAAGCCTTGAGGAACAACTTGAAGATTCAGACTTGCGGAAAGCTTCACGGAGATCTGGTGAAAGGGCTTGAGAATTAGGCATTGCGATAAGCCTTCTGCTACAAGCATCTGCAATGACATTGGCCTTGCCGGAGTATATTCAATACTTGGGTTGTACTCTTGAATCATTTCGACCCATCGAGTGCACTGAGGTTGAGGTTGGGCTGAGTGAAGATGTACTTGAGACTCTTGTGATCGGTGAAAATGTCCACTTTCCTTCCCAACAAGAGATGTCTCCATGTAATCAATGCATGGACAACTGCCGCCAACTCAAGATCGTGAGTGGGGTAGTTCTTTTCGTTGGGCTTCAATGGCGAGAGGTATAAGCCACAACTCTCTTCTCTTGCATTAACACAGCACGAGACCTTGAAGAGAAGCATCACGAGAAAACTTCAAATGGCTTGGATTCATCGGGAGGAGTCAAGGCGGGGAGGCTGTGGCGAGTTTCTCTTTGAGGTATTGAAAGCAACGTCACACTCGGGAGACGGACATACTTCACATGCTTGGAGAAGGTTGGAAAGAGGCTTTGCAATCTTGGAGAAGTTCTCAACGAATCTTGACAATAGCTTGCAAGACCAAGAAAAGCTGCGAGCTGCTTGACGATACGAGGCGGTTCCCAATTCACAATTGCGGACACCTTCTCGGGATTAACTGCGATACCCTTAGCGGAGATGATATGACCAAGATAAAGCACTTCATCAAGCCAAAATTCACATTTGGAGAACTTAGCATAAATTGGTACTCTCTGAGCTTGTCTAGCACCAATCGCAAATGTTTGGCATGATCCTTCTTATTCTTGGAGAAGACCAAAATATCATCAAGATAGACCAAGGCGAATTCATTGGTGTAGGGATTTAAAATGAAGTTCATCATCAGAGAGAATGTTGGAGGAGCATTGACAAGGCGAAAGACATGACAGTATATTCATAGAACCAAAGCATTACGAATCTTTGTCTTGGGAATATCTTGTTCACGAATCACGAATCGATGATAACCCATCTGAAGGTCAAGCTTGGAGAACAACTTGTAGCACCTTTGAGTTGCTCGAAAAGCTCATTGATTTTGGGAAGTGGATACTTGTTCTTGATTGTCTTATTATTCAATGGAATGATGTCGGCCTTAAAGTCGGTCCGTGCCATCCTTCTTACGGACAAAAGAACACCACAACCCCAAGGAGATGAACTTCGATGCGATCAAACCAGACGCTCTTGTTCATCGAGCTTCTTCAATTCCTTCAGCTCTTGAGGTCCAAGCTTGTGGGGCGGCTTGCAAGCGGGTTCGATGCGGGCTCAAGATCGATACTTGAACTCAAGCTGGCGATGAGGAGGCATACCGGAAGCTCTTACGGAAAGACATCTTGGTACTCACAAGCGGCTGGAATCGAGAGATAGCATTCAGTTCGCCCTTCTCATTTAGAAAACAACGAAAGGTTTCATCACGAGCAGCATAGATGATCACATCATTAGAAGAGTGAGTCTATTGAATTTCCACAGCAGCACAATCAAGCTGAGCTTTGTCTTGATAAAGCCGATCCATTCGAGAATAAGATCAATGTCCGAGTCACCAAGGACAATAGGTTTAGCCGAAACCTATAATCGCCCATCTTGATAGAAACATCCGGAACCACCAAAGCTGGAGCTCAACGTTTACGGAGAAATGACATCCATGGGTTTCCCCAAATGAGAAGAAGTGAATTCATGCTTGGCAACGGTCTTGACATGAAACAATGCGATGCACGGTATCAAATAATACTTTTGCAGGAATATCATTAGCGAGAGATTACCCATTATCACATCGGAAGATTCCTCTGCTTGAGCTGCATTCATCATATTGACCTTGGCATGCTTTGGATTATGCTTGACCCTTTGCATTCTTGGAAGATTTCACGGGGGAGGAGGCGGAAGGCGCCTTTGGTTGAAGCACTTGTTAGCATAGTGACCTTCTGCGACATTTGTTGCAAGTCACCTCGAGAAGGCGGACGGTGGTAGGGAGCACTTGACCTTGGAGCTTGAGAATTAGACTTGTTACGATAGCTTGGGTTGGGTGGGTGGGAAGATCCACGGCCACTGAGTTCTTCTGGCGATAAAGGTTGTGGAGCGGAGGAGGAAGGTAAAACTTCTCTGCTTAGCTGCCACTTGAGAGGAAGAAGAAAGTGAACTGCATCCCTGATTCTCTTCTTAGAAGCCTCACATTTGAGCTGGGCAGCTTCTTGCTTGAGCCATGTTGTAGAAATCATCATACTTATCGGCTCAAAAGCACAAGAGCTAATTGCAGATCTTCTCTCGGACCACCTCTGAATTGATAGATCATACTCTTTTCATCAGTGCGTCTTGCTTAGCAAAGCAAGCGAGCTTACAGGAACTGGATATTGTATTGATAGAACAGACATGTTGCCCTGCTTGAGATTGCGGAACTCCTCACGCTTGCTCTCAACAACACTTTTGGAATGTGATGAGCTCTGGAATCACGGCGGAACTCATCCAGTAATGACCACGACCTCCTCTGGAATCTTTGTATTCTTTGGTACCACTCGGCAGACTTGATCCTTGAGTTGAAATGATGCAAACTTGACAAAGTCCTCGGGTCGACATTGCTACAATCAAAATGCTTGCAGATGTCCACTAACCAATCGTCGGCGTCGTGGCCTCGACCACGGCCTGAAAGACTTGACTGATTAGCGAGGCCCGGTGAGAGTAGCAAAGTCGCGGCTGATTGTTGCCTTGACCTTGATTTCCTTGATTGCCTTGCCCTGATGCGTTCTTGCAAGAGCTGCAAAATCATTTGAGCATTGGCATTGGTGGCTGCCATGATAGCTTGCCGGAGCCTCTGGAGGCGGAGGTGGAGGTGGAGGTTCGGTGATCCCCATCATTGCGATCCGGATTGAGGCAGCGTTGGCGGAGCCATCTGAAGAGGTGACATCCGTTAGTCCTTTGATAGGCAAATAGATAAGTAGAATCAATGGATAGAAATTGCAACATATAGTCTTCACAATAAACATTGAACAAGAATGAGCGAATGAATTCAAAGTTAATCATCACCCGTCCATTAAGGTGAGAAGCCACTTAGATAAGGATATGGAAACAACATCATCTTAGAAACAAATCGAGTATCTGGCGAAAACAAAAGATTGGCTTCTAGAATGAGCGGAACAAACACATGATAGAGATTTCGCCCAAAGTGTTAGGTGGTGGGGCCCACCACGGACCTGACGTATAGCGGGCGTCACGAATGACAAACAAGACATCCCGAATCAGCATAGCCAAGGATTCTTTAAGGCGTCTCGCGACCCTTGTAAATCGACCGTGAATGGGCGGACCACTGAGCGTTGAACCCCAATCTCAAATCATACATCAGCCGGAAAGAAAACACATAAGCTACTAGAATTCCCACCTATAAACTCCGAAACTTTACGGTTATGCAATCTGGTGTTGGGGATCTGGGGACACAAAATATATCACCCAAACTAACAATACCTAGATCCATTTGTATCCATCCGTCAACACATAACCAAGAAATCCTCGGAAATCGTGTACCTCGACCTTGAAAAACATCCGTTATACAAGTCATGGCAATACTCCCTTTTCGCCTCGATCTTGGGCTATCGAGGGTTATCTCACCAACAACTGCACAAAAGAGATTTCGATGTCGGCAAAACTCAGCTATTCGAGCTGCAGCGATAAATTGTGGCGACAACACCTCGGAGCTCAACTCCCGGGACACTTTGCCACAACCCTAAATGTCGGGAGGCACCAAGAACAATGTTCTCGTCACAAAACCATCGAACGATTCCAAGATACCCGTGATCCTAAACTTTTTTGTGAAATTTGAGAAGAGGAGAGTCAAAACACTCGTCGGGGAGACCTCACGAGGCGGCAGAAGGGCTGGGGAGTAAAAGAATCCTACTCTCGATATATATAATCCTAAGACTCAAAATATTTTCCATTCTAGACTCAACAAGCATGACAAACAATCAAGTAGGGGCTCCTAAGTCGGGAAGGCTCGATTACCAACATAGCGCCCCGATGCGGCTATATCTCCCGTGTCGAGGCACGACTTAGAAACATAACCGCATTGAAAGCAATGTCGCAAGTGAGGTAATCTTCACACAACCCATGTAATAAATAGGGAAAGAGATACATAGTTGGCTTACGATCGCCACTTCACACAATACATAAATAAACATCCATCATTGAGTACACTCAAGGTCCGACTCGGAACCAAAATAAAAGAAGATACCCCAAATGCTACGGATCCCGATCGTCCCAAGCTGAGCACCACTCACTGATCATCGAGGAAAAGACACATAATGCGACCACGTTCCTCGTCGAACTCCACTTGAGCTCGGTTGAGTCACTGCCTTGGCATCGTCGGAACTGCAAGTGTTTTGGAAGTATCTGTGAGTCACGGGGACTCGGCAATCTCACACAGCGAGATCAAGACTATTTAAGCTTATAGGAAGGACAGAGTAGTAAAGTGGAGCTGCAGCAGCGACTAGCATATATGGTGGCTACATGCAAAAGAGGCGAGAAGAGGAGCAAAAGCGCGGTCGTGAAACTAGTAGCGATCAGAAGTGATCTTGAACTACTTCGTCGGACATAACTCCAACACCGTGTTCACTTCCGGACTCCGCCGAGAAGAGACCATCAGTTACACCTTGAGTTGATGTGTATTTTATTTGAGGTCAACTTTGGGTTTTCTACAACGGACATTAACAAATTCCCATCGCCTCATAACGGCAGGCACGGCTTTGAAAGATATTACCTGCGAGGGTGTCCCAACAAGCCCATTATAAGCTCTCACGGTCGACGAGCGATATTCCTTCCAGGGAAGACCGATCAATCTCGGAATCCCGGACTACAAGACATTTCGACAGCAATAAAACAAGACCAGCAAAACCGCCCGATTGTGCCGACAAATCCCGATAGGAGCTGCACATATCTCGTTCTCAGGGCACATCCGGATAAGTCAAGCTACGAGTAAAACCAAGCCTCGAGTTTCCCGTGGTGGCCCATGATCTCTCCGGTTCGACCCAGCACTTTCGAAGAACACTTGGTCGGGGGGTTAAAATAAAGATGACCCTCGGGCTCATGAAAACCGGGGAAAAAAGGCTTAGGTGGCAATGGTAAAACCAAAGTTGGGCCTTCTTTGGGCGAGTCTTATTCAAAGCAAACTGTCAAGGGGTCCGTAAATCACCCAACCGTGTAAAGAGCATAAAATCAAGGAACATAACACGGTATGGCGGAAACTAGGGTGGCAAGAGTGGAACAAAACACCAGGCATAAGGCCTAGCCTTCCACCCTTTACCAAAAATATAGATGTATTAATTAGAGCAGATATATATATTGTGATATCCCAAACAAGTAAACATGTTCCAACAAGGAACAACATCTCCATGTTCAACAAGGAACAAACTTCACTTCACGCAACTAACAGCGCTATAAGAGGGCTGAGCAAAGCGGTAACATAGCCAATCAGCGGTTTGCTAGGAAAAGGATGGTTAAGGGGCTGACATGGCAATATGGGTGGCATGATATAGCAAGTGGTAGGCATCGCAGCATAGGCATAGCAAAGACCGAGCAACTAGCATAGCAAAGATAGAAGTGATTTCGAGGTATGGTCATCTTGCGCAATGTTCTCGAGTTGTCGAAAACTTGATCCTCGTAAGCGTTCTCAACAGGTTCCTCGTTCACGTGCTCGTCTCCGGCTCTACCCAAAGCAACAACAAAACAAGGAACCACAATAAATCACGGTGCAATGCACAATCAACATGATGCAAAGCGTGACATGATATGCGGGATGTGATATGCAATGCGTATATGCGCTCCGGAAGGTAAATGATGAACCAGGCATCAACAGCAAACCAAGTATGCCACTGGAAAGAAGAGATGATTTGGTTGAAATCGATATAAAGATCACGGAATCGGATGCGGTTTGGAAAAGACAAGCAAAACAAGAATGGCACAATCGCCATTAACAGACATGATGTAAAAATGACATGTTCATGAACTTGCTCGAATGCAGAAACTAATGCCACCACTGAGTTGGTGGGATTTTCTACCCAAAAACATATATAATATGTTAGGGTTGCTGTAGAAAATCATCACAAATGCACAAAAACAAAACCTGCCTAAAATGGTAGGTAGCAAATTGGCATCTTCCATATTTGGAAACGTCCAGAAATGGACTTACCTGAAAAGGAAAGAGGGCCATCCAGAAATGGAAAAGCAGGGATAAGGGAAAAAAATAGAAGGAGGAGGCTGAGAGGCTGGTGGTGGGACCCTCTTGTCATAGAGTCTCTTGTTACAAATCCCCACGGAGGAAATAACAAAAGGCGGGATTGAACCGGGTTTCCCAGTGTGGCTCTGCACCAACAGCCCTTGGGCTAGGCGGCGCGACTCATAGGGAAGGGCTTGGCCCCTTTTAAGGTAATCAACCCAGACGAGTAACTCTGTCGCCAAGCAGAGTAGGCAGCCAGCGCCCGGCGAGGCTGCAGCGGTGACCCGGCTAGCCGCAGGGCCTTCGGCGATCGTGCGAGGAAGGGAGAAAAAAGCAGCGTGCGAGGAAGGAAAAAAAAAAAAGCAGGCGCGTGTGCTCGGCGTGGCTCGGCTCGGGGGCCTGGCGTCCGCGGCGACCGGCAGCGGCAGCTCTGCGACCTCGGGACAAGTTGGAGTGCCTTGCGGGAGGCCTTGCAAGCAGCAGCCAGCCCTTCTGAGTGCGTTGAGGGTGAACGGAGGCGGGGAACACGGCTTTCCGCGCGAGCTAACATCCTGAACCCCAAAACCTACAGATTCGCGGAGCACGGGAGCACAGCAAAGACACGGATCGGGCCGCGCCCTCGTTGTCCTAGATGCCATGTTAAGAAAAAGGGGAGGTAGGTCGTTACCCAGCTCACCCTAGGACACGGCGAAGTCGGCGGAGGCGAGGCTGGCGGCGGCAAGCGAGCTACGAACTTGGCGGGGCTCTTGTCCGTGAAGCGAGGGAGAAGAGGACGGCAGAAATGGCGGACTTAGCGACCCAGGCGAGAAGAGGGCAGCAGGGGCGTGGTCGGCGTCGTGGAGGAGGGCAGACGGCGTTGGCGGCGGAGGTGGCGGAGTGCGCCCGGCGACGAGGCGCTCTCGATTGCTTCGGGCGGAGCAGCTGCGATGGATCTGGTGGTCCTTCTCACTGGCGGCGAGAGGAAGAGGAAACCCTAGGGGCGTGAGGCGGGGAGAGAGAGGATAAGTAGGGGCTAGGGCGGCAGGTCGAGGCTCGCTTGCTCTCGTGCTCATGGTCCCCATGTGGCGAGAGGAGGGAAAAGGTGGGTGCGGGGAGCAGGGCGGGCGCTGCCCGGCGGGGCAGGATGGCCACGTGGAAGGATCTAAGCAGGGGTGTCTTGTGCAGGTGCCTGAACACGGAGGGAGGATCGGCGGGCTGGTGGCGCTCCCTACAGACTCTTGAGGGCTGGTAGCTGGGCCGACTTGGAGGCCTCGGCTGGGCTGCTCTGAACCTCCTTTTTCTATTTTCCAAACAGGAATAGAAAAAGAAAAGCCTGAGGGAAAAAAAGGAGAGGAGTTAGAGTATAGAAAATATCCTCAAACTCTGGAACTCTCCACTATTTTAATAAATTGCATTGGGCATTTTAAAGGTAGAAAAATAAGACAAGTTTGAATATAATTCAAACTTGTGTCATTAAACCTGACCAAAACAACTTCAAATAATGAGACATTTGGCGAGAGAGGTTTATGATATGGAGCAAGATTTGCGGGAGAAGATGAACATTAATTGAGAAAGGAAAAGATAGCACTTGATAAAGAAGAAAGTAGAGGAAGGAGGAGGTGGTAATGCAAGTCTTAAGTATGGAACATGCAACAACATAATATGTAAGAGATCACAGCAAGCACATGATGAGGATGGAATACAAGATGACAAGAGGCACAATGCAATATGGTAAGGTGAGCATGACAAAGAAAAGAGAAACCCACAGAACCAAACAAGATGAGGCCAAGCATGACAAAACCCACAAGAATTGGATGAGATCAAGTTGATATATTGCCAAAAATGGGAAGTTTACATCCAGGGTGTTACACGTCTTCAGCCCTGCAAACGTCGCCCCCTCCGCCTGTGGGAATTCAATCCGGAGGGACCATGAGCTCTCCAAAATATTATGGGCACGGCGCGTGGAGATGTATAAACTGTTCTTGGATCACGAGAGAAGTGTCAGGACTTGACCGGGGGCGAGGACTAAGCTGCAATCACCCGGATGCTCAAGTAAGTAGTCCTGTAACCGGACAAGCTGTTCATCCATTTATTATACATATATGCCCTTTAAAGGGCCGTTTCTTGAGCAGGAGTGGATAGCTAAGGCAAAGTTGATAAGGTGTCGGCTCCCTCCCGGAGACCATGCGGATCCATGTTGACCAATATGTTGAAGGTGGCGCCCTTTGAAGAAAGCGAAGGGAGGAGGCGGGGAGCAAGCGCCTCTGCGAAGGAGGCTATCAAGGAAGGAGGATTAAGATTCCCACCTTCGAGGAGAAAGAGGATCGCGGAAGATCCGGAGATCAAGGCCTCAAAGAAAGGAAGGAATCTTGGGAAGAGAGTCGTATTTGGAAGTAACCCAGCCGCATTATTTCCCTAAGGATCAGCCCTCAATGAGCCGTAAGTAGAAAGAAGGGTCTTGTAAATAAGGAGCATCCCGTATTTATTTATGAAGATAACGGAATTGTACCTTGTAGTTGGGACCTCAGCCCTTCTCATGAGCTGCGTCTTGAGGAATCTTCTTAGGAGATGATGGAAGCCAACGCCTCCTGTCGCACCCTCATGTAAGCGGACTGACCCGGAGGTGTCGTCGCGGAGGGTTCCCCAAGTCCGGTGAGGCGGAAGGTCCGGCGCCAAGTGGTGTCTTGATCGGAGGATCTGAAGGATCTGCTCGAGGCGGCTATCTCGAGAAGATCACCGTGCTCTAATGGAGTGCAGTGATTGAAAGAATTACATCCATGGAGGCGGATTCGTGAAGCCGTCGAAGCTTCTTGCGGGGTTTGAGAGTAGTACCTTCAGCGATTATGCATATAAAATCGCCATGTATAGATAGTAGCCCACGAGACTCGGTATGTTGTCAAAATTGACAGCGTGCGAGATCAAATCTCAGATTTAACACATCGCGCTTCTAAACCGGTGGCGGGCGTCCGGAGGCCAGCTGGGCTGATGAATATGCGAGCTGAGGCGGCAACAGCGAGGCGAATCACGGACATCGCTGGTCAATAAGCGGTTTGACGAGTCACAAGGTATCGACTTCTATCACGGACACCTGTTAAGGAGCTTGAAGCCCATGTCCTCTGTTTGTATGCTTTAATGCAGATGGTGCCGCTGCCGTTGAGGAGCTGCGGGCAGAACTTGCCGGCGAAAGAGCAAGCGAGTAATGTCTGGCTGCTTTAAAAGCGGCGAAGAGCTAGAAGCTGAGCGGGCTGCTCCTTTGGCGAAGCAAAGAGGAGATGGCGAGATGGCCAAAGGTTAAGGAATGCTACCGATCGCTGCGAGGTTCTTGAAAAAGAGCATCAAGCGAGCAGGAGGCCTAAATAAAGACGCCGCGAAACCAAGAATGCCCAATCGGCCTTGAGAGCTGCCAAGGAGGAGCTGAGTCGGGCCGGGGCAATTCTTGACTAGAAAACCGTTTACGCGGCGGAGAAATATCAGATCAAAGTTGTGGCCCGAGACCGATGCTCGAAAAGACTTCCAGCTATTCGAGTTTAAATCGTGTGTTTCTTTTGTGCTTGCTCTTTTATTTTGCATTGCATCATGTCATCATGCCATCATGCCATTTAATTTTATAACTCATCTAAATAAATTGCATAGATCGTTGATCTATTTAAATCGAGGATATTCACATGGTGATTTCTCTTTAAAACATATTCAAAGTCTCCTACTATTATTAGGGAGCTATAATAATTATTCCATTGTTTGGTATCACCATAACACACTTGCAAATAATTCTCCATGCCTTTGTTATCTCATTTCTTGGTCTCAACCTTGCCCATAATTTCTTTCATCATTTTCGAGCTCCAGCAATAATCCGAACATTTTGGACCTTCCTTTTATCAAGTCCTAGTTCAAACCCATTTGAATTACAAATGAGTTTGAATTTAAATCTTCGGTCTTGCCCACTTCTATTTTCTTGGAACAAGCATATTTTTGCAGTCAGGAAAATTGTCCCCATCTTAAATCCTTTTCCTAACCCTCTCTTTCTTTTCTTCTCTTTAATTGTTTTACGCTAAAGAAAATATAAAGAGAGAGAGAGAGAGTAAGCCAACCAGGCCTCGGCCATTTCCTCTCCACAGGCCGACCCAGCCGGCCCAAGGCCCGGCAGCGCCCCTCTAACCCTAAGCGCGGGGAGGCATCGCTCGATCCCATCTCCTCTCCTCGATCCCCTCCGCTGCCACCCACGCGCAGCCCTCGATCCCCTCGGCCCCTCCTCTCCTCGCGTCGCCTCTCCACCGTCTTTGTCGCCTTGTCACCTCGCCCGCCACCACCACGCACCTCTCTGGGGCTCCGTCACGCATGGCCACGGGCAGCTGCTGGCTGCAGCCCCGCGCTCCTCGCTCCCCTGGCTAGCCAGGAGCTCGTCCCCGAGCTCGGCCAACTCCGGCGGCCCTCCGTCGCCTGCGGCCATGCCCCACCTCTGCCTCGTCCAGCGCGCCCTCTCCTTCCTCGATGGGTTTCTCCTCTGCCCGTGTCCGCGCCTCGCCTGCCCCTGCTCCTGGTTAACCTCGCCGCCGACCTCCTTTGCCCCGTCGCGTCGTTCCTCGAGCTCCCGCGCCCTGTTTCTCCTCCCGCGCCGACGCCCTCCTTCGGCTGCTCGTGCCTGCAGCTCCGTCCATGGCTCGTGCAGCCATAGCGCCGCCAGAGGCGTCGGCGCCGTGCCTCCTCCTCCTCGATTCGGCCTCAACCTCCAGGCCATCTCCGCTGTGACCCGTCCGGCAACCGCCCGCTCGGTGACCCGCCGCCACCCGCCGCCGTCGGCGACCACCAGGAAGGCCACCCAGCGTGACCGAGCTGCCCCTGCCTTGTTCGACCACGGAACCGCACCAAATCGCTGCCTCTTTGCGTCTGCGCTGTGTTGCCGTGGGCGCATGCAACCTGAAATCTTTCCCAGCGTCAAGTACCGGGACACTACGGAAACCTGAATCGCCAAGGCCGGACCCGTCAAGTACTCGCCGGATTCGTCAAGACCCTCATGTCGACTACACCCGGTGATCGTCAAGTACCTCTACGTCGACCCCTTGGGCGTCAAGTTCATCTCTGAAAATGTGTACAACTACCATAAATGGTATGCGACTACTTCCACTACATCACGAGAACAACTACTTCCACTATGATATGTACCACTACCGTATACGTGAACAACTACTTCCCTCGATGATTTTGAACCGCCTTGAAATGCGCTTCAAAGGTATAACCGCCGAGTCGATCAACCGTGGACCCGAATGCATGTGTTGTACGAGATGCTCGTGTTTGCACCGTGCCCGTTTGCTTCATGCATGTTCCTCCTCGTTTGCCACCGTCACGTGGGAACCCGGTAACCGGGAGCACCCCACCATCTCTTGCGTGTTCTACCCATCCGCACACTTCTCGTTTGCATCGAATCTCAATCAAGTTATCGAGATCGGAATATTGCCGTGGCACCATTTCCGTTCACCGCCGTGGCACCTTTTTCCTTCGCCATGGCGACAAATGCCTCGTATCATGCTCATGTCAACGTTTTCATAAAATTGCTTAAAACTTGCACATGTCATCCGCATCATGATAACAACATTTAAATGTTTATAATTGTTGTTTGCATTAATTTGCTTAAATGCCATGCTAAAATGATTTATTTCATAACTAAATAACCGTAGCCCTGATTTAAATAAATTATATATGTAAATGGGGTAGAAAAATGCATAGATTAACATGGTAGCATTACTTTGCATGTTTAACAACTCTAAAATATGTTTTAGGTCAGAAGAGTACCAAATCAAAAAATATGCTTATGGGGATTTTCCGGAATTGTTGTTTGTTGTTCCGGCCTCATTTAAATTTGCCTAGATAGGTAGTTTTTATTATGCTTCACCTCTTGCCATGTTTAATAACATTTAATGTTGTTGGGTCATAACCGAGAGAGAACTAAATAATTGATGTGGTGTTTTGTTAATATGCAACTCGTTGCATATTGAGCTCCATTTAACTTGTAGTTTTGTTTGTGCATATTGCCATACCATGCTATTTAAACCGGGCATGCATCATACTTGTTTGTGCATCATGCCATGTTTATGTGATGGTTGTTTACTATGTTGTTTGTTTCTTTCGGGTTGCTTCTCTCGTTAGCCGGTTTCGTTCGGAGTTGTGAGGATTCGTTCGACTCGTCCATTTGTCTTCTTCATGGACTCGTTCTTCTTCCTTGCGGGATCTCGGGCAAGATGACCATACCCTCGAAATCACTTCTATCTTTGCTTGCTAGTTGCTCGCTCTTTTGCTATGCCTATGCTACGATGCCTACCACTTGCTATATCATGCCTCCCATATTGCCATGTCAAGCCCTAACCATCCTTTCCTAGCAAACCGTTGTTTGGCTATGTTACCGCTTTGCTCAGCCCTCTTATAGCGTTGTTAGTTGCGGTGAAGATGAAGTTTGTTCCTTGTTGGAACATGGAGGCGTTGTTCCTTGTTGGAACATGTTTACTTGTTGGGATATCACAATATATCTTCTTTAATTAATGCATCTATATACTTGGTAAAGGGTGGAAGGCTCGACCTTATGCACAGTGTTTTGTTCAACTCTTGCCGCCCTAGTTTCTGTCATACGGTGTTATGTTCCCGGATTTTGCGTCCCTAAGCGGTTGGGTGATTTATGGGACCCCCTTGACAGTTCGCTTTGAATAAGACTCCTCAGCAAGGCCCAACCTTGGTTTTACCATTTGCCACCTAAGCCTTTTTCCGTGGGTTCTGCAGACTCAAGGGTCATCTTTATTTTAACCCCGGGCGGTGCTCCTCCAGTGCTGGTCCAAATTAAACCACTTGCGGTGCCGCCCGAGGCAACTTGGGGTATCGTCGGTTGCCGTCGTACTGCTCATCCGGTGTGCCACGAGAGCGAGATATGTGCAGCTCCTATCGGGTTGTCGGCACATTCGGGCGGCTTTGCTGGTCTTGTTTTATTGTTGTCGAAATGTCTTGTGGCGGGATTCGAGACTGATCGGGTCTTCCGGGAGAAGGAATATCCTCCGTTGATCGCGAGAGCTTATCATGGGCTAAGTTGGGACACCCTGCGAGGTATTATCTTTGAAAGCCGTGCCCGCGGTTATGAGGCAGATGGGAATTTGTTAATGTCCGGTTGTAGAAAACCCGAAGTTGACCTTAATTAAAATACATCAACCGCGTGTGTAACTGTGATGGTCTCTTCTCGACGGAGTCCGGGAAGTGAACACGGTGTTGTTGTTATGTTTGATGTAAGTAGTTTCAGGATCACTTCTTGATCGCTACTAGCTTCACGACCGTGCCTTGCTTCTCTTCTCGCTCTCTTTTGCGTATGTTAGCCACCATATATGCTAGTAAACTGCTGCAGCTCCACCTCACTACCTGTCCTACCTTTAAGCTTAAATAGTCTTGATCTCATGGGTGTGAGATTGCTGAGTCCCGTGACTCACAGATACTTCAAAACCAATTTGCGGTGCCGATGAAACCGTGCAGGTGGCGCATCCGAGCTCAAGGAGGAGCTCGATGAAGATCTTGTTCTTTGTGTTGTTTCGTTTGATCGATCGATAGTGGAGCCAGTTGGGACGATAGGGGATCTGTGTAGCATTTGGGGTAGTCTTCTTTTATTTTGGTTCCGTAGTCGGACCTTGATTGTATCTGTATGATGTAATGCTTTACTCATGTATTGTGTGAAGTGGCGATTGTAAGCCAACTATGTATCTCTTTCCTTATGTATTACATGGGTTGTGTGAAGATTACCTCACTTGCGACATTGCTTTCAATGCGGTTATGCCTCTAAGTTGTGCCCGACACGTGGGAGATATAGCCGCATAGAGGCGTTACAAGTTAGTAATCGAGCCATCCCGACTTAAGAGCCCCACAGCGATTGTTTCTTTGGCGTTGTTGAGTCTAGAAAAAAATGTTTTGAGTCTTAGGATTATATATATCGGAGTAGGATTCTTTTTACTCCCGGTCCCTTCATCGCTCTGGTGAGGTCTCTGGCGTAGAAGTTTTGACTCTCCTCTCCTCAAATTTCACTAAAAATTTTTTTAGGATCAGCGGGTATCTTGGAATCGTTCCGATGGTTTTGTGGCGAGAACATTGTTCTTGGTGCCTCGACATTTAGGGGTTGTGGCGGTGTCCGGGAGTTGAGCTCCGAGGTGTTGTCGTCACAATTTTATCGTTGCAGATTCTGGAATACGAGTTTTGCCGACATCGAAAATCTCTTTTATGCAGTTGTTGGTGAGATAACCTCGATAACCCGATCTTTGAGGCGAGCTCAAAAGTATTGCCATGACTCGTATAACGGATGCTTTTGAAGATCGAGGTAGCGATTTCGAAGGTTTCTTGGTTATGTGTTGAAGGATGGATACAGCTGGATCTAGGTATTGTTAGTTTGGGTGATATATTTTGTGTCCCTGTATCCCCAACACCAGATTGCATAACCAGAAAGTTTAGGGAGTTTATAGGTGGGAATTCAAGTAGCCCTAGAATATCTTTCCGACGGATGCATGATATGGGATTGGGTATATCTCTATCATATGTATTTGTTCGGCTTATTCATAAGCCAAATCCTTTGTTTTGTTTTGTTTTAAGTTGTGGTATTGAGTTGCTTCAATGTCAAGTGTTGAATCCATACCTTTTTCCTAAATGGTGTTCTCATATTTCTATGTGAATACTAATCCTTCTTGATCTTGAGTTTGTCATCTCAATTTCTTCTCACCGGTGCGCTTCTCTTCAAGATGATCCCATCATTCTCCCCATTCGCGAGATCAATTCTCAGTTCTTTGCAACGGTGTTTGTTTCATCCGTCCCAAGTTGTTTTGTTTTCCGCCCTCCACCCTTTTCTTCAAGGACTCAGATTTCTTAATCAAGTATCCATTTTATTGAGTGAAGTTTCTTCATTCTTTTCCTTTAATGTTTTATCCGGTGATTTCTCATGAAGACGCTAAGGAAGTTTCAACCTTATCATTGTTCCATTCTAATTTTCTTCTCCGGTGGATTTAGTTCAAGATTTCGGTGTTGATCTTATCCCTTTTCCTCTTTTCACAATGCTTTCTCATGCCGGTGTATCTCTTAATCATTCACTTCTCGCTATTCATTTGGTTGGGAGTGATGAAGATATCTCAGAAGATTCAAGTTTCCATTCTCAATTCACTCAAGTTCTTTTGAGGATGAAATCTCATTCAAGCCATTTAATTCTACCGGTGCAATCTTTATTTCAAGCAATCCTTCAACGATGTTTCTTTTGAGTGGGCCCTAACCCATAGGTCTTTTCCGAGGATCTTACGACTATTCTAATTTTCGGAGCTACTAAAATTCTTTTCTAAGTTTGGCGTAAGAATGATTTATCATCATCAAATGCTTTCTCCAAGATCTTTCAAATTATTTTCATTGTTAGCTCAACCTTTCTAATTTTCATTCGGGTGTCTCAACAATTCATGGTGGTGTTTCTAAATCGTCATTCTTGAATTTTGAAGACCGAAGAAGAGTTTCTCTTTAATCTTGCTCCATTCTCTTCAAGATTCATGGTTCTAGCCGTGCCATCCTCATAATTGTTTTGATTGTGAAATTCTTCTCACCCATCCGAACAATTCATGAGTCTTTTCAGTTTGATTCTTGAGCCCATCATCTCAGAATTATTCATTCCAGCTTTCAGCTCTCGTTCTCCAAATCATACCGGTGCATCATTCAAGTATTATCTAATCAGCTCGGGATCTCTGCGTTCACTTGTATCTAAATCCCCTCAAATATCTTCATTCGTTTTCCAATTCTTCCCGGTGAATTGTGCCTTTGCTACGTTCAATTTCAATTCTTACGGTGGTTCATTCAAGAGTTCTCTTCCTTCGTTATTACATAGATTCATTCGTCTTCCTGAATCCTACCGGCGGTTCGTTGAAGACCTTCCCAAGTTTGCGCCATATCTATCTTAATCCTTTCTACGAGAATAAGTAGTATGCCAAATCCGTTGCTTGTCATCAATTTAAATTGGTGAAGGATACGCATAATGTAATTCTTATTCTTGTTTCATCGAGTAAATTCAATTCCTTATTCGGAGGTCCATCAAAATTCTCGATTTAATTTGCTTCATCTTTTCTTTCCGGAGTTCAAAGTTTTCTCGGTTATATCATTTCAAAGCTTCTTCTTATCACTGCAAGGCTTCACCTTGTGTTTTCAACTTCTCTTTCTTTTATCATCCTTTTCTTACGGAGTTCTTCATGGAGGCTCTACATGGTGCTTCATCAAGGATTCTTTTCATTCTTCAATTGTTCTTCAAGATTTCTCTCGAAGTTAAGATCCATAAGCTATACTCAAAATAAACTTGGTGCTCAACACATGTTTTGTTTGAGGAGTTCAACATTCTTCATCTTGCATTCGAAGTGCAATTCTTTCGACCTTATCTTTTGAGGTGGTGTTATGTCATTTTGACAGTTTCATTCATGTTTCATGATTCACTTGTTGTCAAGAATGAGATATTTAAATCCATCAATCTCTTCATTGGAGTTATCTTGGGTTATATTTCACCTAAAGCTTTCCCTAAGGATTGTTGCTATTTATGGTGCTTATAAATGACCCAAGTTCTTCATTATCCTCTTGGTGAAATAAGTTTCTCGTCTCCTTGTTGATATCAATCCAATCGTTTGTTTCCGTTGGTGGCGAAGCTCACCTCATAATGTTGAGATGTTTCCATAAGCCCACTACAAGCTTGTTCTTTTCGTTGTTGGTTTTCCAACAATTCCGTTCTAACCTTCTTGGAAGGGTGCTTTCCAAGCCCATTTGTGGTAGAAGTTGGCATTTTCTTCTCTGTTCTTTTCTTCCCAACCATCTAGTTTTTCATTCCATTCTTTCTTTCTTCCGGAGGCATTGTGATGTTGCTCTCTTCACCCATCACCTCGTTTTGTAAAGATCATGTTCTTTTCTTGCATTATCCATTTAACAGTGTCATGTTTTCATTGAGTTCTCTCATCTTATCAAGTTTTGCTGCTTCCTCAACGGAGAGCTATCTGAAATCTTTCTTACCCTTAGCCATTCTTTCAATAGTTCGGAGGCGGTGTGTTGTTGATTTCATCAAGTATCATCCATCTTCTCAAGTTCATGATTCTAATTCCTTACATTTTCGGTCAGTGCTTCCAAATTATATCATTCTTATTCATTCTTATCTCGTTTCAACGAGTGGTTCCAATTCCTTCTTGTCCATTGTACTCGTCATTCATAGCTTTGCAACCCCCAAGGTTCACATGGTGTTCCTTGTTTCTATTTTCTACTGGAATGCTCTCAATTTCGTTCAACTCTATTGTGTTATTCTTTCAAGTTTTCAACCTCTCAAGGTTCATTGGTTTCACTCGTTTGTCAAAGAAGCAACTTAGTTTTACCTCTTTCTTCTTTCGTTTTTCTATCCGGTGCCATCCTAGATCTCGGGGCGAGATCCTCTAAATAGTGGTGGAGTGTTGTGGCCTTGAGACCGATGCTCGAGAAGACTTCCAGCTATTCTGAGTTTAAATCGTGTGTTTCTTTTGTGCTTGCTCTTTTATTTTGCATTGCATCATGTCATCATGCCATCATGCCATTTATTTTTATAACTCATCTAAATAAATTGCATAGATCGTTGATCTATTTAAATCGAGGATATTCACATGGTGATTTCTCTTTAAAACATATTCAAAGTCTCCTACTATTATTAGGGAGCTATAATAATTATTCCATTGTTTGATATCACCATAACACACTTGCAAATAATTCTCCATGCCTTTGTTATCTCATTTCTTGGTCTCCAACCTTGCCCATAATTTCTTTCATCATTTTCGAGCTCCACCAATAATCCGAACATTTTTGGACCTTCCTTTTATCAAGTCCTAGTTCAAACCCATTTGAATTACAAATGAGTTTGAATTTAAATCTTCGGTCTTGCCCACTTCTATTTTTCTTGGAACAAGCATATTTTTCTTGAGTCAGGAAAATTGTCCCCATCTTAAATCCTTTTCCTAACCCTCTCTTTCTTTTCTTCTCTTTAATTGTTTTCTGCTAAAGAAAATATAAGAGAGAGAGAGAGAAGTAAGCCAACCAGGCCTCGGCCATTTCCTCTCCACAGGCCGACCAACCGGCCCAAGGCCCAGCCGCGCCCCCTCTAACCCTAGCGCAGGGGAGAGCATCGCTCGATCCCATCTCCTCTCCTCGATCCCCTCCGCTACCACCCACGTGCAGCCCTCGATCCCCCTCGGCCCCTCCTCTCCTCGTGTTGCCTCTCCACCGTGCTGTCGCCTTGTCACCTCGCTCGCGCCACCACTTCTCCACCTCTCCTGGAGCTCCGTCCACCGGCCACCGGAGCCGCTGATGGTTGCAGCCCCGCGCTCCTCGCTCCCCTTGCTAGCCAGGAGCTCGTCCACGAGCTCGGCCAACTCCGGCGGCCCTCCGTCGCCTGCGGCCGTGCCCCTCCTCTGCCTCGTCCAGCGCGCCCTCTCCTTCCTCGATGGGTTTCTCCTCTGCCCGTGTCCGCGCCTCTACCCAGGGAGAAGGAATGTCCTCCGTTGATCGCGAGAGCTTATCATGGGCTAAGTTGGGACACCCCTGCAGGGTATTATCTTTCGAAAGCCGTACCCGCGGTTATGAGGCAGATGGGAATTTGTTAATGTCCGGTTGTAGAAAACCCGAAGTTGACCTTAATTAAAATACATCAACTGCGTGTGTAACCGTGATGGTCTCTTCTCGTGGTCAGGGAAGTGAACTGATGTTGGAGTTATGTTTGGCGTAAGTAGTTTCAGGATCACTTCTTGATCGCTACTAGCTTAACGACCGTGCCTTGCTTCTCTTCTCGCTCTCTTTTGCGTATGTTAGCCACCATATATGCTAGTAAACTTGCTGCAGCTCCACCTCACTACCCTGTCCTACCTTTAAGCTTAAATAGTCTTGATCTACATGGTGTGAGATTGCTGAGTCCCGTGACTCACGAGATACTTCAAAACCAGTTTGCGGTGCCGATGAAACCGTGCGGTGGCGCATCCGAGCTCAAGGAGGAGCTCGATGAAGATCTTGTTCTTTGTGTTGTTTCGTTTCAGTCGATCAGTAGTGGAGCCCAGTTGGGACGATCGGGGATCTGTGTAGCATTTGGGGTAGTCTTCTTTTATTTTGGTTCCGTAGTCGGACCTTGATTGTATCTGTATGATGTAATGCTTTACTCGTGTGTTGTGTGAAGTGGCGATTGTAAGCCAACTATGTATCTCTTTCCCTTATGTATTACATGGGTTGTGTGAAGATTACCTCACTTGCGACATTGCTTTCAATGCGGTTATGCCTCTAAGTCGTGCCCGACCGTGGGAGATATAGCCGCATCGAGCGATACAAAGTATGCTCCGTTGGATAAATTATGGAGTTGAGAGGATGCTTATATGGACTTGGCGGCGCTGTGGGCCTTGATTGAGCACTTCGGGGCGAAGGGCACAAAAGGAAGAGCTATATTGGTGTTGAGGAGTTCGGACTAGGGGTGTTTGGATAGCGAACTATCATCATCGGCGGACTCAAGACTATGAAGATACAAGATTGAAGACTTCGTCCGTGTCCGGATGGGACTTTCCTTGGCGTGGAAGGCAAGCTTGGCGATACGGATATGTAGATCTCCTACCATTGTAACGGCTCTGTGTAACCCTAACCCTATCCGGTGCCTATATAAACCGGAGGGTTTTAGTCCGTGGGGCGAACAACAATCATACCATAGGCTAGCTTCTAGGGTATAGCCTCTTTGATCTCGTGGTAGATCCACTCTTGTAACACACATCATCAACATTAATCTAGCGGGGCGTGAGGTTTTACCTCCATCAAGAGGGCCCGAACCTGGGTAAAACATCGTGTCCCTTGTCTCTGTTACCATCCGCCTAGACACACAGTTCGGGACCCCCTACCGAGATCCGCGGTTTGACACCGACATTGGTGCTTTCATTGAGAGTTCCTCTGTGTCTTGCTGATAGGCTCGATGGCTCCTTTGATCATCAACAACGAGCGGTCAGGGTGAGACTTTTCTCCTGGACAGATCTTCGTGTTGGCGGCTTTACTTTTGGGCCAATTAAGCAGCCATCTGGAGCAGATAAAGCTTCGCCCCAGCCATCAGGTCAGATTTGGAAGTTTAAACTATCGGCCGATATCGCGGAGACTTGATCTTGACCAGATTGAGCCGCAATAGCGTGCCACACTGTCTCGATGGGCATGATCTAGCTTTGCAGCCGAACAGTGCCCTGGAGGCCGCACCAGTATCCGCTCCGGCCCTCAATCCGGAACCGGATTCCCCGACCGAGGACGAGTGGTTGGACACCGCCTCAGGTGCTACAATCTCTATGGCGATCGAGCCGAACTCCATCCCTATCCTTTGAATAGACTCCGACACCAGGGCACCGGACTCCGAGCCCTCCGCGCCCTTTCCGATCGAATCCGATTGGGCGCCCGTTATGGAGTTCACGGCCGCGGACATCTTTCAGCACTCGCCCTTTGGCGACATCCTGAATTCACTAAAGTCTCTCTCTTTATCCGGAGAGCCTGGCGGATTACGGTCGGGAAGGTTGGGATGCGGACGACGAAGAAATTCAGCGCCCACCACCCACATTCTAGCCCTTGTCGATGATTTAACCGACATGCTGAACTACGACTCGAAGACATCGGCGGTATGGGCGGCGATGTCGAAGGCAAACAAGACCCAGCGCCTACGAGGGCCTGGAAGGCCAACTTCGTCATATGACATATATATGGTGGACATCCCAAAAGATGGGAGCGGCGATGGAACAACGGAGGATGACCCCTCAGAAGCAGCCCAAGCGCCCGGCGTCGTGGCGCCGCTCTAAATCCGCCACAGCAAGAATGAAGATTCCGGCACGGAGATAACAATACACGGACAACGCCGAAGACAATCCACTCGGCAAGATCCATCGCGGGAGGATGAAGGCGCCAGCCCTCAAGAGAGGCGGCGGAAGAAGAGGTAGAGGATTATATGCCTCCCTCCAAAGGCGAAGCAAGCCTCGGCGACAATGAATTAAATCGTGCACGAGAATCCCGTCGAACAAGAGCATTTTAGGCGCGGGCTTATGGCCACGGCGAACAGCCTAAAGAAAAAGCAGCAACGACTTAGAGCTGATCGAGGATCTGCTAGCGAGCGGATGGACGAAGTCCTCGCGGCGAAGAGCATGAGCTCGAGCGCCCTCAAAAGCTACCCTAAGCATAAGCTGCTCCCCGATTAGAGGAGGAGGCTTACGAACCAGCGTCACTAGGAGACAATCGGTGACCGACCATCCCGTGGCGCGACGAGAGAGGCCTCTAGGCCCTTCACTAGAACCGTACCCGGCATCGCTCAAAAGCACATGGCCAAAGGGAGCGCTCCGGACCTGCGAGATATATTGGAGGACAAGGCAAGACAATCAAGATCGATCTATAGATCGGCGTGGGCGCGCAGTGCGTGGCGACAACCGTCGCGCGGACCTGATAAGTCGGCGGGCCAAACAAAACAGACCAAGCTCTTTTGAGCTCCGTCGTGATATCGCCCGATCTGAGGCGCCGCACACCCACTATGCTTCATAGGCGAAGTAATGGATCATCAAATCCCGAAGGTTTAAACCCGTCAATATCGAATCCTATGATGGCACAACAGACCCCGCGGTTTGGATCGAAGACTATCTCCTTCACATCCACATGGCCCAGCGGTGGCGATCTTCACGCCATCAAATACCTCCCCTCAAGCTTAAAGGACCAGCCCGACATTGGCTCAACAGCTTGCCGGCGAGTCAATTGGGAGCTGGGAGGACACAAACCGCATTCCTCGATAACTTCAGGGCACTTATATGCGACCACCAGGCGCCGATGACCTAAGCCACATAATTCAGCAGCCAGACGAATCGGCCATACAATTCGGACACGGTTCTTAACCAAGAAAAACCAAATCGTCGATTGTCCGGATCACGGAGGCCCTCGCGGCCTTCAAGCATAACATCCATGACAGTGGCTTGCCGGCACCTAGGAAAGGAGAAGCGAAATCCATGGCAGCCCTCACATCACTCATGACCGCTTGCTGCGGGTGAGGATAGCTAGCTAGCAGCAACAACCTCGGCAAAAATTACGGCGGTCCGGACTTCAAGGACCAAAAGCGGCGAGCGCGTCGTAACAAAACAAAGCGCCGCACTAACGGCGACAATATTGAGATCTGGCAGTCAATGCGGATTCAAAGCTCTAAACCGGTCGCGGAAAAAGCCATTCAAGCGAACTACTCGGGTCCGTCCAATTTGGACGAATACTCGACCGCTTGTGCGGATACGGCACCCTTGAAAACCAGCTAATCACACCAGCAGGGACTGTTGGGTATTCAACAGGCAGGCAAGTTAATTGCGAAAACAATGACAAGGGGCTGCATAGCGATGGCGAGGCGAGACCCAACCGCCAAACAATAGAGGGCGAAGGTTTCCCCCACAGTGCGGATGGTGAACATGATATCATAGCGCACATACCCAAAGGGGCGAGCGTGCACTCGAGGATGTCTACGTGATGGAGCAGTTGCCCGAAGTTCAATCCATGGTCCTCCTGCCCGATCACTTTTGACCGAAGGACCACCCACCGACATCCGCCACGGGGGATTCGCCGCCTTGGTCTTAGACCCAATCGTCGATGGATTTCACCTAACGAGTCACGATGGGCCGGCGGCGGCAACTGAACCTGCTTTACCAGGATCGATCGCCAAGATGGGCATAGACACCTCAAAGATTAAACCTACCAAAGCGACCTTTAAAGCGTCATACCAGGTGTAAAGCCAATTGTGCAGGCTCAATTACTGGAAGTGGTCTTGAATCCCGGATAACTTCGGAGCAAGGAGTTAATCTTGACATAGTCCCGTTCGCGGCGGCTATCATGCCTTGCTCGGACGTCTGCGTTACAAAGTTCAGCGGTGCCGCCTCGCATACTTCAAGCTCAAGATGCGAGGCCCTCGAGTCATTACGGTCAAGGAAACCTGAGCGTTCTCTCGCGCGGAGGAACATCTGCGGCTCTCGCGTCGAAGTGCAATGCAGCCTCTTAAGGCAATTCTCGAGTCCGGCCGTT
Source organism: Aegilops longissima (assembly GCA_021605205.1). Classification (NCBI taxonomy): domain Eukaryota; kingdom Viridiplantae; phylum Streptophyta; class Magnoliopsida; order Poales; family Poaceae; genus Aegilops; species Aegilops longissima. Next base: position 62,855 of record JAHIAM010005953.1, read on the forward strand.
AAGCGGCGGACACTAATAAGCGCGCGAGTAACACAACAAGACCACAGCGCGTTCGAACGCAGCGTAGCGATGCGGCTAACCCAGCCCTGCGAAGCGTCAAAGCAGGTCCTTGGCGTACACCATTCATACGAAGATACCATGGGCATGAGGAGAGGCACGACCACGATAAACCCGACTGCGGCTCAACCACACAGGGGGCTCTCAAGTGTGTCGTTCCTTTTCTTTTCCTTTTACCTTTTACTTTTTACCCACAGGACTCCGTTTTGTCGAAGCCTGTCCGTGGCGAGACTGCGAACTCACGATGCAACAGCTAGGGAAGGATAAAGGCTATAAGCGAATATCTGGTGGTCTCCATTACGAGCATTTTCATACACCAATCTGCAGCCTACCCACGGAGAGGACATGTTTAACAGTCTCATACCTTGCTTATCGCACTATTTGTGTCGTTACGCATTTGTAGCAGCACTTGTTGAATAAAACAATGCAGCACCTTTTGTTTATAATTGCATTTCTTTTCATACATAACATTTCGACATGTTGCATCCGTACACTTTGGTACAGCTAATATACACGAGGGCTTATGTTTCCAGCGTTATGGTGTGATGAGTCGAACACTTTCACAAGTCGGCACCCGAACTTATAGCACTATATGCATCGGCTCGAATCATGTCTTGGGTAAATAGTTGGGTTTGCCCGGCTCCGTGTTTTGGTACCTTACGTTCTGTTATATCGGCTAAGGTAGCACCGGAGAACCACTGCGATTCGCCCGAGTTCGGCTGAGTTAACGCCTCGATGGAAAGCTAAAACTGACCGTCATGATGAGGCGAAGACGATCGCTGTTGAGAGGTTTTTGCGAGTCATAAGGACTTATGCCACTTAGGCGAGGCGGATCTGTCCGGCCAAGCCGTGGATAAGCGCCCAAATTGACCTTCGAAGACTAGGGGCTTCACGAAATTTAAAATTATAGAATTCTATGGCTAAGTGAGAGTGTTCAAGCATTATAAGTCCGGTTGCCTTGTTATTTGTGTTGGCGCCTCCTAGATGGACCCAATAATGGGAACAAGAGCACTCAAGTTTATCGAACACCCCTTTTCGTGGCATGGGAAATTTGAAGCCGACGACTTGCCATCTCGAGATTTGATAAACATCCGCCGAGAAGGTAATATTTTAAATTAACAAGCGTTGCTTAGTGCATATGAACTAAGTTTTCAGCGCGAGGATAACAAAATCGAGTCTATTCAAATATTACATCTTTGGAGCACTCACCGCAATAGTCTGGCGCCCTTGACACACTCTTATAATACATCTTGGGCGTGCGATGCTCCTTGCCCTCTGGTGGCGGGTCTGTCACAAGCTTACGGGCATCCATCTTGCCCAGTGCACCTTTGCGGGCAAGGGCCCGGCAGGCACCCTCGATACAAGCGGGCAGCTTGATAACTTCAACCCCAGACACGCATCCACCAGCCGCGCAGGGCGAAGTAGCTCCGGGCATGGCCTCCTTAGGCCACGGCCGAACTATCACGGCCCTTCATGGCCTGTTCGGCCGCCTTGTGGAGCTCGACCAGCTGCTTGACTGATCGCTAAGGGCACCGGATGTCCGGCCTCGACATCTTGAGACGAGAAGACCTTCTCCGTCGAGCTCCTCTCCTCGGCCCGGTAGAATCTTGGCAGCATCGGATACCTGCGAGGAAGATCTGCGAGCATACAGAGCTCAAATTCGGGTAAGCAACAGGTAATTAACACTCACATGCTTACTCTGCATGAAAAATGCCTTACCGCTGCTATTTTCTTCACGCCTCAATCTCCTAGAGGGCCTTGTAAACCCGGCCTTAGCGGCTTTGGCACTCTCAAGAGCCGTTGCAAGCTCAGACTCTCGAGTCTTGAGTCACGCTCAAGTTCTCATGTTTTTCACGAGATCCTAGAGCTCTTGCTGTACCTCCGCCACCGCGCCTCCTTCTTCTCTCGCTCGGTGCGTTCATGGCCGCATTACGTTCGGCGCGGCCACCGCCTCCTTGAGTCGCCACCTGCGTTAGTGGCCCTACAATACCACGTTATCCTTGTCATTTTCTTGCAACCAAATCCTTTTACATGAGTACAATTTTTATAAGGTATTACTCACCTTCTTTTCCTCAAGCTGCTTCTTGGCATGGCGAGCTTCGTTCTAGGACGCTCGAGGTTTTCCTTCAAAGTATTGACCTCCATGATCGATGCAGCGGAGGTCACCGGCACAACTGCAATCCCATATTGACATATTTTATGACTCCTTCGTTTATCTTTCTAAAGATCCTCAGTCCGGCTTTTCTTTTGAACACCGAACCGAGCATCGAGGGGCTCTTGTCTATCTGCGGTACCATTTTACATATATTGAAATTCTTACCTCAAAGCCTATTAGAAGGCTATTGCGAGGCTTGGTCAGCCCGCTCTTGGCAAGTGAACCTTACGAATCACCGCACTAATAACGGTGCGGTTTTCCTCTTCGATGGGCGCCATTGGCGCCTCCAGCAAATATCCGGCACCTCCGCTTGGATGGAGGCAGCGGCGCCTCGATCTTGCCCTTCTTACAAAGGGTGCCCGCCGGACTCGAACCCTTGCAGCCTCGGGGCTGAGTCCGGTGTGCAGTCCCGGAGGTGTCCTGCGACACCTCAGGGCCTCCCCTCCTGGTGGGTCCTTTTACGTGATCCCACCTCGGCGTCGTCTGCGGACACGGGGTTGGAGGCAGTCGGAAGGAATCCATATCCGGCGCACCCAAGGACCCGCTGGGCCAAGCAGGAATATCATCCTTGGGCGGACTGCAGGGTTGTATGCGGCTAGAAAGACATTATGTGGCGAAAACAAAAACCTCGAGGTTATTTGGGAGTCCGGATACTTACGATCTCGCCAGGGGCTTGGCCCTTGGATGCCAGTCTTCGTCGTCGTCACTGGCGTCGGCGGAGCAGTCCGGAGGAAGAGTTTTTCCCTTCTTGGACCCTTCGACCTCCCTTGTTGGGGAGGCCTTCCTTTCTTTCCTCCCCATTTGAGAGGCTTTCTTCTTCTCCCCCTCACCTTGGTGGGAGGAGTCGACCTCGGATTCATCATCCGATAGCACCTGAAAGCAGGAACTCTTACGAGTCCCGTGGCGTCTTTGGCCTTCTTCTCCGACACCACGTGGGGTGCGAACCGGCAACCCGTTAGGCGGGCGTCTGCTGGAGTCCTCGGCAATAGGGCGGACAGGTAATCCGTTCGGCTTCGCCCGGCCATTCCTATCAAAGGCAAGGGAGTTTAGATCCGCATAGAGCCAAACTATGGAAAACAAGTGGTGAACTCACTTACCTCGTCGGCTGGACCTGCGGCGAGAATCCGCGATCTTGGTGGCGGATGCGGGAGCTTTAAGCGTATGAACAACACCTTCCGGACATCTTCGTGCGTAGTGTGAAGAGCCGCTTCAGGAGTCGGTGCTGCGCGGATCAAACTCCCACATATTAAAGCCCGTTCTTGCGCAGGAGAATCCGGCGGATGAGCATGACTGGACTACGTTGACAAGCTGAGCTTCTTGTCCACCGGCTTACGGATACGGGCTTGGAGTCGGTCAGCTCCTCGAATCCCCCAAATTCGGCCACTCTCTTTCCAGGAGGAGAGCCGTGTGGGAATACAAATTATCTGGCACCTCCGGTTGGACGGAGGCAGTCGGTGCCTCGGTCTTGCCCTTCTTCTGAAGGGTGCGCGCCCGGAGTCGAACCCACTGCAGCCTCCGGGCTGAGTCGAGTGCAGTCCGGAGGTGTCTGCGACACCTCGGGGCCTCCCCCCTCTGGTGGGTCCTTTTGCAGGATCCCACCTCGGCGTCGTCCAGCGGCACGAGGTGGAGGCAGTCGGAAGAATCCATATCAGCGCACCCAAGGACCCGGCCCGGGCCAAGCGGGAAGATCATCCTTGGGCGGACTGCGAGGGTTGTATGCGGCATTAGAAAAGGCGTTATGTGGCGAAAACAAAAACCTCGAGGTTATTAAGTCCGGATACTTATGATCTCGCCGAGGCTTGGCCCTTGGATGCAGTCTTAAGTAAATCGTCCTTTGGCGGCCGTGAGCAGTCCGGAGGAAGAGTTTTCCTTCTTGGACCCTTGGCCTCCTTGTTGGGAGGCCTTCCTCTCTTTCCTCCCCCCTTGGGAGAGGCTCTTCTTCTCCCCTCACCTTGGTGGGAGGAGTCGACCTCGGATTCATCATCCGATAGCACTTGAGCAGGAACTCTTCCGAGTCCCGTGGCCGTCTTCGGCCTTCTTCTCGGCACCACGTGGGGTGCGAAGCCCAACAACCCGTTAGGCGGGCGTCTGCTTGGAGTCCTCTGGCAATAGGGCGGACGGGTAATCCGTTCGACCGCCGCTTGACCATTCCTATCAAAGGCAAGGGAGTTTAGATCCGCATAGAGGCAAACTATGGAAAACAAGTGGTGAACTCACTTACCTCGTCGGCTGGACACTGCGGCAGAATCCGCGATCTTGATGGCGGATGCGGGAGCTTTGGCGTATGAACAGCACCTTCCGGACATCTTTATGCGTAGTGTCGAAGAGCCGCTCAGGTCGGTGCTGCGCGGATCAAACTCCCACATATTAAAGCCCGTTCTTTGCGGGAGAATCCGGCGGATGAGCATGACACGGACTACGTTGACAAGCAGGCTTCTTGTCCACGACTTACGGATCTGGGCTTGGAGTCGGTCAGCTCCTCGAATCCCCCAAATTCGGCCACTCTCTTTCGATGGGAGAGCCGTGTGGGAATACCAGATCTAAATTAAGGGCGCTGCCCAATCGAGTCCGTGGATCGGTGATTAGAACCACCCGATTGCCAGCCCTTGATGGTTTCCACGAAAGTACCCTCCGGCCACGTAGCGTGGGACATCCTGCCCACCATGGCGCCTCCGCACTCGCGCAGCTGCCCTTCACAACCTTGACGACCTTTGAAGGTCTTGAGCCTGGCGAAGTGGGGCTGGATGCGAGAAGAATGCCTCGCCTGACGATAAGCGCCGAGATGTTGAGGATGAAATTGGGGGCGGATCATGGAAATCTAGGCGTAGTAGAACATGAGGCCCCGGACAAAGGGATGAAGCGGGAAGCCCGGTCCAGCGGAGGAAATGGGGAAGAAATACTACCCTCTCATGGGGCACTGGGGTTGGGGCGAGCTCTCCCTCGTCGGGGAGCCGATCTTGTGATGTTCTTTGGACAGATATCCGGCGTCGCGCGGCTTCTGGATCTGCCCCTCCGTGGCGGAGGAGGCCATCCTGCCTCCGCTCCGGACATAGTTGGAGAAGGTTGAGGTGAGGAGTGCGGACTTAGGCTGGGCTCGAGTTAGCGGAGATGGATAAGCCAAGGAGGAAGAAGGCGCATGTAAAAGGTGGATCCTTATCCCTTATGGGCGGACAAAAACATGTGTCCCCACCGGCCTGGTAAAACTTCGCTTATCTCCCAAGCGCCACCATCAATGGCGCGGTTGGGTTACCACGTCCGTATTGATGGGAATCCCGGAATAAGGGAACACGATCTCTGCCTCGACAAGGCGTGCCAAAGAAACCACTTAGCTGAGCATGGCGAGGTGGAACAATAAAAACAATTTGAGTAAAAGCTTGGTAGTGGTGCGGCGTCCGCCACAAAATATGTCGTGATTGATCTTGTGTAATATTATTCTGCTACGGTAGTATGTGGAATTTATTTTTGCGAGCGGACACTATCACTGGTGTTCACAATCTTCTATAAATTATTCGGAGGAAGAACCCGCCTTGCAATGCGAAGACAATATCGCGCGCCGGACCGTCGTCATTGAAGCCTGGTTAGAGGGCTCTTGAGGAGTTCGGACTAGGGGTGTCGGATAGCGAACTATCATCATCGGCGGACTCCAAGACTATGAAGATACAAGATTGAAGACTTCGTCCCGTGTCGGATGGAACTTTTCTTGGTGTGGAAGGCAAGCTTGGCGATATGGATATGTAGATCTCCTACCATTGTAACCGACTACTGTGTAACCTAAACCTATCCGGTGTCTATATAAACCGGATGGTTTTAGTCCGTGGGGCGAACAACAATCATACCATAGGCTAGCTTCTAGGGTTAAGCCTCTTTGATCTCGTGGTAGATCCACTCTTGTAACACACATCATCAATATTAATCTAGCGGGGCGTAGGGTTTTAACTCCATCAGAGGGCCCGAACACAGGTAAAACATCGTGTCCCTTGTCTCATGTTACCATCCGCCTAGATGCAGATTCGGGACCCCTACCGAGATCCGCCGGTTTGACACCGCGATCGCAATTCCATAGTGCAGGCGTCCTCTGCGCTGACCGATCGGTTGGCGAGTGGGCGAGCTGAATCGATTGTCCGGATTGGCCATGAAGCATGTCTTGACTAACTTGTGGCGGACGGACCCTAGCCGAAAAACTATTTTGGTGTAGTGCAGCAGTTTCTTGAGTGCGGTGCAGCGTGTCGGCGCAATGAAGCGATCGGCGTGTATTGAGGCGCCAGATGGCTCTTGCCGTGTCAAGACATCTTGGGCGAGAGATGAAGGCCACCGGCGTTGCATCCCAAGACTCGAGGCGAAGCCGAGTACTGCCGAGCACTACTTTGAAGAAGTCACGCGGGCGCTTCGTTTAATAGAGGCTTGATGCTCGAAGGATATTATGTTAGAATGACATGTATGATTTGTGAAAACAATGTTTCAATGTAATATGAGTGCTTTTTATACTTATGCGTTCAAGTAGTAAACTACTCCTGTCGATCGTTTATGTCTATGTGTATATAACACGAAAGATGGCAGTCCTTGGCTTCAGCCCCCACGCACATAGTGCGGGGCTGTTTACAAAAAAGCACTTTTCACTCTTAATCCAACGTCTTGGTCCTGTTAAGGAGGTGACAGCGTAGCAAACCGAACAACGGACTATAATGCTTTATCACTTTCACTTAGCCATAGGTGTTGAGGTGGGGCTACTATATAGCCCACAGAACACCGCCCTCTCCGAGTCGGAGTGCGTATGTGCTGACCGAAAACCGGTCCTTCGTTAATCGGAGAATTCTAAACATTCCTGTGAGTCATCAGTGGTTGACGATCTCTCGCTATATCATGACGGTCAGTTTGGCTTTCTCTCTTGAGGTGCTGCTTGCGGCCGAACCGAGAACTGTCGCGATAGTTCTCCTGGTGCGCGTTAGCCGTGAAAGCGGGCGTAAGGCAGCAAAACACGAGGCAGACAGCCCAACATTTGACCAAAGACATGATTGAGACTGATGCATATAAGGCCCTAACTCGAGGCGTAAATACTCCCTAAGGTATTCGGACTTTATGAAAATGGGCAGAATAATGCCTAAGCCCACAGTGTCTAGATGCAGCATAAAAATTTTTTAGTGCGGCCAATGCCAACACCAGCCTCCTCCTCGGTTATATTAAGTAACAGGGGATGTGTATCAACAAGAAGCAGTGAAAGAAGGTTTCGCGAGGTCTTAATCGAAAAGAATCCTTAGCGTGTCCCTCTTGCGTCTGCGCTGTGTCTCCGTTGTGTCGTATCACTGGGCCAGGTGTGTACGTTGTTCATCTGTAAAAGAGAGAACTTAGTTTAAAAGAAAAGGATCGTCGAAAGATGTACTTAATATTTAAATAAACAAAATGCAGTTCGAAGAAGTGAATAAAATTTGAGCTTTATTGTCTCTTGTTATACATGCATGCAGCCCCTTGTATGGGGGTATGCAGCTAGTGGGCACGGACTCGTCTAGCCGTATCGGGGTTTGAATGACCTATTGCAGGTTCTTTGCCTAGTGGAGCGGATAGGCGTGGAGCTGTCGTCACGATCTCCCTTCTTCAGCTTTCGGTAACATAATACTTCCTTTCAATGAGATGATGCAGCGTGGACCGGGCATTTTAAGTGTTAGAGATGCATAATGCGGTATTGCGTTAAAGCGGGCGAAAGCTTCACGTCCCAATAGTGCTTGATGGCGACTTTTAAACGGGGCGATATGGAAGAGTAACCTTTCGCGAGGAAGTTGTCGGATGAACCAAACACAACTTCTAGCAGTATGGAGCCCGTGCAAAGGGCGTATGGGCCTGGTAGTACTCCTTTAAAGGAGGTGTTGCTATGGCGAATTTTGGTTGGGTTTATCCTAATCCTGCAGATTGTGTCCTGATATATCAGGTTTATGTCACTGCCGCCGTCCATGAGGACATGTGTAAATTGGAATCCGTCGATTATAGGATTCAATATCAAGGCAGTCCATCCTGCGTTCGGATATTATCGGAATAGTCTGATGGTCGAAGGTGATTGGTTTTGACAACTAGTGTGCGGTGGCGCCTTTTAGAAGCGCCGCTTTATTCCTTTGATCACATGAAGTGAGTTTACTGTTTTAACCTCACTGTGGGAAAGTTTTTGTTTTTAGTGCTGCTTTTGAGTTTCGTCACTCGCATTTGGTGTGTCGAGCCCCTTGTGTTCGGCGTTAAGTCGGCGGACTGCTTGAAGACCAGACAATGTACGTGGGTATGGTTTGTAGGCTTCCGGAGGTACCATGTATTTGACACAGTCTATCAAAATCTTGTTTAGGTTGGATAGCTCATCACTTTATTATCCTTTAGGGCGGTGTTTTGTTGTTTGGCCAAAGTTTTTGAATCCGGCGTTGACCGCCATACTATTTGGGCCATTTTCCTTATTCAGTAGCAGATCTTTTCTCGTCGTGATTTCATTCCATCCCTGATTTCGGATGTACTCGGGTGTTGGTGCTGCATGTAGCCAGCCATTTTGTCTTCTCCAGCATAAAAGCGGGTCATGAGGAACTTGTTAATGCGGCCATTGTTCTTGGCTTTTCTTGGCGAGGTGTCTGGCGAGCCATTCGTCTTGGGCGTTGTGTTTGAAAGCTGCTAAGGCTTGGCGTCCGGACGATCGACTATTTGGTTCTTTTTAGTAAGAACCTGTTCCAGAATTTCGGGCTGACTCCCGGGCTGTTGAGTTATGTAGCGTAGATCGTGTGCATCGGGGCGGACATAAGTCCCCTGAAAATTTTCCCGAAATGCATCCTCGAGCTCTCCCCGGCTTCAATGGTATTTTCGGGGAGGCTTTTAAGCCAATGCCGAGCTGGGCCTTTGAGTTTAAGGGGTAAGTATTTTATGGCGTGGAGATCGTCTCCTCTAGCCATGTGTATGTGGAGGATGTAGTCCTCGATCCAGACTCCAGTGTTGTTCCGTCGTATGCCTCTATGTTTACGGGTTTGAATCCCGCTGGAAATTCATGATCCAGCACCTCATCGGTGAAACATAGGGGTGTCTGGCGCCCTATATTGGGTGTGCCATGATCTTGAATTTTGGCGTCTTGCATTGCTTTGTGAGCCACCTTTCTTGGCCCATAGATGGACCTAAGCTGGGCCATCCTCTTGATGTGAATCCTTATGTGGATGCATATTGGCTTGTGTCTTGGCGCCATTAGCGCTCTCTTTTGCCATGGTCGTCCATCCGACCGGGTTGGCTTCTTGCTTTTTAATTGTGGGGGCTCTAAGGCCTCCTCGTTGAATCAGGCGTAGCTTTCTTTTGGGTAGCTCTTTGTTGGCGACTATCACCGTGCTTATCTGCGGTGCTGAATACTTCTCCATCTAATCCTGAGTGCATCTTCGCTGTTTTGAGCTACATACCTTTTTCAGGCTTCTGTAGCTTGATGGCAGCGAGCCTTTTGGAAGTCATTTTGCTCGGTGGTTTCTCCGGTGTGAGATCGTCCGGACTGTTGTCTTCTTGGGGACAGATTTTTATCAAGTTGTCTTGTTGGACGGCTGCTTTCGATAACTTGTTAGTTGTCCACGGTTCGCCTGCTCTATGGCTGGGTCTTTGTTGAGAGCAGGACTTTGTTAGGCGTTCGTTACCGTTTTGACTGCTTTTGAGGATTTATCCCCGTGGCGTCCGTTGCTCCTCATCTTCATTTGCTTTAGGTGTATCCACCATGTATACATCATGGGGTGAGGTTTTCCAGCATCCTATAGGTGCTGGTTCATTATTGTCTCCTACATAAATCGTCCATACCGTCGATGTCTTGAATCAAATCGAGCACGTCGTGTAGGCTATCGGCAGTGGCTCTGAAGTGGGTGGCGGGTGGGCGTTGAATTTCTTCATCGTCGTATCCCAACCTTCTGACCATAGTCGGCCAGGGCTCTCGGATAAAGAGAGACTTTAGTGAATTCAGGATGTCGCCAAAAGCGAGTCTTTGAAAGATGTCATGACCGTGAACTCCATGCGGGTGCCCAATCGGATTCGATCGGCAAGGCGTGGATGGTTGGTCAGGAGAAAAGTCCGGTACCACAGGTCGAGGTCTTCGCAAAGGGCGAGGGATGGAGTTGACTCGATCGCCGTAGAGATTAAAGCCCCGGCGGTGTCAACCACTTTCGTCCCGATTAGAGTCGGCTCTGGATTAACGGTTGGGGCGGATTACGAGTCTGCCTCCGAGGCCTTTGTTCGCTGCGAGCTAGATCATGCCCATCGAGGCAGTCTTGGCGGCCTTCGGTGTGGCTCGAATCCGGCGAAGATCAAGTCTCCGCGGATATCGGTCGTATAGTTTAAACTTCGAATCGACACGGCGGTCGGGCGTAAGCCGATCTGCTCTAGATGGCCAAGCGAATTGGCCTGCGGTGCAAAACCGCCCGAACACAAAGATCTGTCCGGGAGAAAAGTCTCACCTGGACGCGTCGTTGTTGATGATCGGAGGAGCCATCAGACCCTATCGGCGATGACATAGAGGAACTCTCAATGAAAGCACCAATGTCGATTGTCAAAACCGGCGGATCTCGAGTGGGGGTCCCGAACTGTGCGTCTAAGCGGATGGTAACGGAGACAAGGGACACGATGTTTTACCCAGTTCGGGCCCTCTTGATGGAGGTAAAACCCTCGTCATGCTAGATTAATATTGATGATGTGTGTTACAAGAGTGGATCTACCACGAGATCAAAGGCTAAACCCTAGAAGCTAGCCTATGGTATGATTGTTGTTCTCCCTACGGACTAAAACCCTCCGGTTTATATAGACACGGATAGGGTTAGGGTTACCAATCGGTTACAAAGGTAGGAGATCTACATATCCGTATCGCCAAGCTTGCCTTCCACGCCAAGGAAAGTCCCATCCGGACACGGGACGAAGTCTTCAATCTTGTATCTTCATAGTCTTGGAGTCCGGCCGATGATGATAGTTCGGCTATCCGAACACCCCCTAGTCCGGAACTCCCTCACCCATCATTGACAGATTTCACCTCACTCGAGTCCTTATGGATGGCGGCAGCAGCCTGAACCTGCTCTATCAGGATACAGTGCGCAAAATGGGTATCGACCCCTCAAGGATCAAACCCACAAAAACGACCTTTAAAGGCATCATCCTAGGTGTAGAGGCCCATTGTACGGGCCCAAACACACTGGAAGTGGTCTTCGGATCTCCGGACAACTTCCGAAGCGCGGAGTTAATCTTTGATATCGTCCCGTTCCACAACGGCTATCACGCACTGCTCGGGCAAACCGCGTTTGCAAGATTCAACGCAGTACCGCATTATGCATACCTTAAGCTCAAGATGCCAGGACCTAGGGGGGTCATGACAGTCAATGGAAACACGAGCGCTTCGCTCCGTGAGGAGAGCACAATGTAGCCCTCGCATCGAGCACAAAGCAGCCTCTTAAGGCAATCCACCGGTTCGGCGATAAAGCCCGGACACCGTCAAA